>CM035414.1:121298783-121403783 GCA_020310875.1 Ceratopteris richardii
TAGTGTTTGATCTTTCTGCGTCCTCCCTTTTCTTTTCATCTCTTTCTTCATTTTTCTGTCTCCAAATGGGCATGAAAAACAAGAAGGCCAGCACAACAAGCAAAAAACCCCCTTCCCCCTGTTTTCTCGTTTTTCCCTTGTCCACTGACCTCCTCCCCCCCCCCCCCCCCCCTTCCACCTGCTAATGGGGAGCAAAGTTTTCCCACCCGTTTCTCTCTCCCCCTTCATCTTATACAATCTTATACGTATGGATATCAAAACAAATTATTTATCTTCATTTTATTCCCCTCTCCCTCACATCCTATACACACGGTAGATCAATAACAAAATGGATTTATTATTTTTCTTTGTCATGTAGATATTTAGTTAGGCTGCTGTATATACTGTACCTTATGGTGCAATCTTTATTGGAAGTTTTTGTTTTTATTTTCCCCCTTATCTATTTGGGTTTCATTCAACCTGCCTGAAGTTATCCTGTTTGTTCTTTGATGTATATCAGTGGCAGGCAACAAGAAAGACATTTATATACCGGCAGTATTCATTTCAAAGGCTGCAGGGGATGTTCTCTTGCAATATGTGAATGATTCATATGCGGAATGCTGGATTTTGCCATCTTATGAAAGCATTGCATGGCTTTTAATGCTCGTATCGTTCATATCTCTGATCGTGATTACTGGTATATTTGCATTATGTTTTTTGATTCGCCAGCAGCGGAGTAACCAGCGAAGCAGAAGATCAAAAGAACCTAGCATTATCAGCTATGAGATTGTGAAATCGTTGCCAAGTGTTATTTACTGTTCAACAAACAATGCAAATCAATCATATGATACTTGTGCCATTTGTTTAGAAGATTATGTTGATGGAACAGTGCTGCGTATACTTCCATGCAATCATGGTGAGTCATAACATTTTCTTTTTCTATCCATCAGTCCACACTGAGACACATTGTATGCCACACTGACAGAATATCACCAAAATAGACCTCTGTTCGAAGTGTAACATGCAATAGAGGTTCTAAAATTTGACCATGTACATATGCATAGTGCATATATACAATCTAGTAGATCTTATGATTGTCCATTTCATTTGTCATATTGCTTAGCTAGTATGCATGTACAGAAATCAAATATGTAGTTATTCAATGTGAGTATTAGTAGTGTGCACTGTGAACACATCCATAGTCTCGACTCTCATGGAACGTATATGGTCACAATGGCTGTGTCTGTGTTTGTGTTTGTGTTTGTGTTTGTGTTTGTGTTTGTGTTTGTGTTTGCTCGAAGCTCAGCAAAGCTTTTATTTGTAGCTCAGCATGAGGAGGATGCTACAAGGACATGTGCCTGATTGTTTATTGTCAACATGTGACTTGTTATATATTTAAGCCTTGCTTTTAAGCTTTGAATTTTAGTCCGAAAAATATGCTTCAAACATACTTAACCATATTTATCGTGGAACAGAACTGTAACTTCAAAAAATCATGCTGGTTGCTTACGCAGGGTTCCATGGCTCATGCATTGATTCATGGCTTATGAATTGGCGCGGATTTTGTCCCATTTGCAAACAAGATGTGGTCAAAGCCATCTCATCAACAGAAAATGCCCCATTGCTACTACCAAATGATTCACAGCAATCAACAGCTCAAGTATGTCTGCCGTTGACACAAGAAACTTGTGAAGAAGCTTGTGGCATTCCTATCAATATAGCTGCTTCAGATCCAGACAGCGAACCTTGCCAATTTCACTTTAGCCAGCCACTTCTGAGGCTTAGCTCCTCTCCTGCACGAGCTCCACGTAGGACAAGGCATCTATCATGGATCTCTTTGACTGATCCGAATTCTGTAGAAGCTTTTCGGGCATCTCCATATTTTACGCCCCCCTCTTTCTTTCGCAGCTCTGCACCAAATGTACTCTGTCATCAAGTCCCATGATGAATGAATGGTCGACTTAGTGCATCATAAGCCAACTAAGGACTGCTCTCAGCTATCAGAGTTCTGTATGTAAAAAGACCAATGATAATAATACATATTCTGCACAAGCTTATAGAACCGTTCATTTCTTGGTTTCATGCCAAGGGTAGAAAATATAAAACATGATAATGCAGTCCTTGTGTGGCAGAGAACATTAGAAGTAGAATAGTTTTTGTGATTTGGACAACTGAAGTTTCCTTTTATTGCATTTAGTTTTCTACACAGTATCATGCATCAAGTGTTTTTTTAAACTGGAAAATTTCTTGCCAGCCATGATCGATTTTGACAATGTGTACAAAGTTCATATCATCTATGTCCAGGGTCTGATTGAATATGGGCATTGAGCTTTTATAAGAAGGGGGCATTTCTTATTCTTATAACAAAGACCTGCATCAGCCTAGTAAAGTTTCTGTGCTGTCATTCCATGAGATGCTGCATATAAATTCTCCTATTAGTTTCTGTCATGATCAATAGTGATTCAAGAAAACTTATTTAGGAGACCAATAATGCTAGTCCTCTGTTCAATATTACTGTTGTTGAGAGTTTCTAACCATTGAATGGAAGGAAATCTTCTTGTGGGGGGTGATCCATGCAATAGCACAACGGCGTGCAATTTTTATTTGTCTTTTACACGTAATGCACAGTTTTGTGTTTATCTGGAATATGTTTTGAAGTAAAGAGCTAAAATTTGTATGGAAGGATAGTAATTTCCAAGGCATGTTTCTCTCCCTGACACATTGAATGAGGAGTGGTATAAGTAAAGGGTGTGCATGTGGTTGCATCTCCGTGCATGCGGATGTTATGTGAATTTGTTGCATGAGGTAGTGTGGGAGGAATACCCCTGATTTAAGTTCCTCTACTTCTTAATTTCTGGGATGTTTCGTGAGTTTTGTGGAAATGATAGGATTTCCAAATATCTGCAGATCGCAGGATTATGAGATGTTTTTTTGTGATGTTTTTTCCTGAAAGGTGTTTCTAAATATCATTCCATTGCAATGTTTCTTGAATTTCTCTTGCATAATTCTGTCTTCTGTTGCGATGTTCTTGACAATCTTTTACGTAATTTGTACGATTCAGTTGTGTACTGTCTGTGAACGATTGCCTGCTATTAAAAATATGTGCTGACCAAATATAAATGATTGGTTTTGTGATAGGATTAAATGCACACTCTCTCTCTCTCTCTCTCTCTCTCTCTCTATCTTCAACCCCCCCCCCCCCCTTTTTTCTTCCAGCAGGTAGCTAATTTGGTAGTGCCTTCTTAGGATACACGATTCCCAGAGGCGAGGAGGAAGGGGATGTGCCTGTTATCCTTAGGGTAGCTGCGGCATGCAGTTGGATGCCATGGGGGAGAACTTAAGATGAGGGGGATCGACCAGGTTAGAAGAACTTAAGGAGATGGGATGTGTTGGATGGAATGGAAGGTGCAGCTGGGGTAGACTGATTGGGAAGATGGTAGATTGAAAGAGCAGTAGAAGGTATGGAACTGTTAGCTGCTGCTGGGTATAAGGTCTTAACAGGGCAGACTGTTAAGCTTCTGATAGGAGTGGCAGACCTGGCGCCTATTCACTTCTCCCCTCCTACAGAAGATATCACAGGAAAAGAACAGCTAGGATACTTCCGAGTCCTCACGTGCTGCCCCTCGGGAAAATTGTATACAGCAGCCAATTTGTGAATGCTTTTTAAGTCATAATCCTTGTAGCTTTTCCTATGGGGAGTAAGAGTTATGAAGAGGAGCCTCATAGCTGCTTGAATTAAAGGTTTAGACCTGAAACGACAAAGTTTGGTCTATTTTGGAAACTCTTAAAAGTTCAGAGGAAGTTTTCTTCTTATGAGGTTCCTAAAATTTAGAGAAGTCCCCCAAATTCTAGTGGAAAGCTCCTAGAATTTGGATCGAGGAGCTGAATTTTACTGTACTAGGGTAGGAGAACAGCTCTCTCTCTCTCTCTCTCTCTCTCTCTCTCTCTCTCTCTCTCTCTCTCTTTTTGGGGGGTTTGGGGGGGGGGAGCTAGCTTGTTTGCATCAATTTCTGAGTATAACACATCTCCAGCCCTCATATTTCAGAGCCCCAAGGAGTACTCCTCCTTGCACACGAGTAACTTTGACCGAAATTTGTGCGATGGACATCCAGATTGCAGCAGAGCTGAGCTCCTCATATTTCAGAGCCCCGAGGAGTCCTCCCTCTTTTTGACCAAACTTTGTGTGATGGACATCCAGATTGCAGCAGAGCTGAGCTCCTCACTTCAGTTGCTGATCAGCTAGCATCTTCCCATGGAGCTGGTTTCCTCTGCCGACATCCTGAAGGGCTAGGCTTACTCCAATCTCCATTGCACCTGCATCTCTAGACTCTCGTTCAAGGTTTCTATGGCAACTCATAGAGATGCAAAAGTTAGCGTGGGAGTAAGTGCGACTCTAGCCCTGGTCTCACCTGTGTGGGCTATGCAGTATCCTGTAGGCGATGGAATGGGTGGCCTTTGATTCCTCGCATGAATTATGGCATGTTGGAAGGTAGAGGGTGGACACTGGTAAATGTGAGTGCTTGGATGCATGTATGCATGTATCCAAGGATCTTGGATATTGATCCAATGATCCATTTGATTCTCTCTGTCTAGTGATGGAGCATTTGACTGAGATCCTCTGCAACTCACCGGCTGTGATTGGTTGAGTATAGAACTGCTTGAGGTTTTATCTTGGTAGTTTTGGAGACCATTGGTAGGGGTTATGTTTTTCCATGAGATGACTGTTTAAATGGTCGAGAAAGACTGTGGCAGGGATTTACATTTATTGAGGGTTGACTTGCTAACCTAAACCCTAAACTCCTAAATCAGTAGATGTTATAGCAAGTGACTTGCACTGTTTTTTTCCTTTTTTTGGGGGGGTTTTTTTTTTGTCGCAACCTTCTATTTGTATCTCACCAAATGGCTGTTTGGGTGAATTGTAAGCAACTATAAGGGGGATGTTAGTTGCGCATGAGTGCTTGGGTGCTTGGTCGCCAATTTAGTGCTTTGATGGTTTGCTGTTACTTTCTATTTGTATCTCACCAAATGGCTGGTTGGGTGAATTGTAAGCAACTGTAAGGGGGGTGTTGATTGTGGATGATGCCCTGTGGAGCATCCCCAATAGAGCGACCAATGCATTGTGGGTGTATGGGCTCAGCATTCTCTTCTTCACTTCTCATGGGGATGTCGGTTGCCCCTATGTTGGTGGGCAGATGCTTGGTATTAGGAATCTCTCCCATCACTCTTTTGGAAGGTTATGTGGCTTGTTCTGGTGGTGATGCGGCCTCCCTTCACATTTTGCCCGCTCATGTAGAGGGGTTTCCGATGTTGTCCATTGCCACTTTGCCTTTGATGGGTTCTGGCAATCGGATTGGTAACTGGTCTTTACCTTTTTGGGTCAAGTTCTGCTTCTGCAGTGCACTCCGCCTTTGGGCGGTCTTGACTTGAGCCGCTTGATCCCAGGTTGGCTCTTAAGGGATGGATCCCATAATGCATGGTCATTCGATTCCTTGTGGTATCGGCAAAGAAAGAGGCCTCTTAGAACAGACCCTCACATGAGGGAGGGGGCAGGTGGGGGAGGCAGAAGAGAGCCGGAAAACGAAAGCTCATTTTTGTTTGGCGTATGCAATTTCAATGTCAACTTGCACTATGCTTTGCGAGCCCGTATGCAGTGGAGTGGAAAACAAATTTAAGCTCTCATTTTCGTTTGCCTGAGACCGTCAACTTTCACCCATCACTTGTGCAACTCGGGCCTTAACCGCCAATCTGCTTTTGTTTTACCCTCGGGCATCACCTTTGGAGGGATAATTTTTTTAATCTATGATCTATTATTATCATTATTTTATTTATTTTTTGCAAAACATGCGGATCTTCATGGAGGGGTACCAAGTAGGGTGTATCACCTTGCAAAAAAAGATAAATCCCCTTTTGCTGATGGGCTGTTGCTGACCCCATCAATAGCGAGGGGTGCTTTGCCGATCAGAGTCCTGAGCTATGAAGGCTTTCTTCGCCGATCCCACAAGCAAATGAAAAGCCATGCATTGATGATTAAAGGCATACAAGGTCCTTCTACATGAGCGGGCATAATATAGAAGGGTGGCCTACTTGTAGAAAGGAGACTGTCCCACAAGCAAATGAAAAGCCATGCATTGATAATTAAAGGCATACAAGGCCCTTCTACATGAGCGGGCATAATATAGAAGGGTGGCCTACTTGTAGAAAGGAGACTGTTGGGAATATGAGAGTGCATCTCCATTTTGTATTTAGGAGTCGTGCAATTTCCAATTCATTTCCTTTTTATATTGTATCTCATTTTACTTGGGCACCTTGCCATTTGTTTCTACTTGTGTATTCATTCTCTTTCAAGGGCATTTATCCCACATGTACTTTGGAAAGCCTTCTCCAACTCTATAAGGAGGGCCTCTCCTCCATTTTCTACTTGGTTAGAAGCTTGAGGAGACTACTCGCTCTTAGTAAGCTCACTCTAATCCATGTGAGTTTTCCTATGTCATGGTCTACTTACTTTTGAGTCTCACACTTTCATTTTGTGAGTACACTTTTTTTTATTTTGCTTCCGCCTATACTCTACATGGTATCATAGTGCTAGGTGGAGGTCTTGGTCACGTGTTTGGTGATCATTTTGGTGGTGGTGGTGCTAGAGCTTGGCGGTGTGGCTCTCCACGACAAAGGTCCTTTTGCCATCATTTTTTGCTCTTTGGGTTATACATTGCTCATCTCACCCTCCCACGCTTTTTTTCCCATCTTTTCACCCCTTTTACCCCATTTTGCCTCCTCGCCACCCTCTTTGCGGCATCCATTAATGAATTTTTCATCTTGGTAGAATTGTGGAAGTTCTAGTGTATGTCCATTCAGTGAAGTGTTTCTAAACACGTTGAGTTGCTCTTGCATTCCCAATCTTCGTAGTAGTTATACACATCCTTTAGTTCCATGTTCATAACATGTGTTGTGCATCTCTAAGATCATGAAGTGTTTATAAACACTATTGTGGAGTTCCGTGTGAATCTCAATGCCACTGAAGTGTTTGAAACACTAAGGAAAAAAAACGGAGGACAACACAGGCATAATACTCGTCATCGTCAATCAATTTTTCAGTCCATAATTCTCTTATTTTTCCGATACACATTCTATCTGTGCCTGCTACAGTAATCCTCTGCATCCCTTGTTGCTGAAGGAGCAAAAAAGCCCACTCTCTATCACTGCATGGTAGTATCTAGCCACATTTGCGCGAGGTAATGAGGGGATGTTTTTTTAGCAGATTTTCCATTTCCTCATGATTCGTATAGAGATGTTCAATGGCAATGGCACTTGTTCTCTCTCTGACCTTCCATTAGTCATAGCCGTGGCCCGTGACTCGTATGTTGGTGACATGCTCAAGTATGCTAACAAGTAGCATTTCCTCTCTATTAGAATTGTCCTCTTCTCTGCCGGAGTAGTCCATTCCTCCGTGAGAACGGAGAACCGCAAACAAAGTTTCAAATGTGCTTCTCACTGAGCAGTCAACTTTGCTCCTTGTGCCACACCTCTGCACACTAGTGTCCACCATCTCCGTGTGTAGAGAGAGAGAGAGAGAGAGAGAGAGAGAGAGAGAGAGAGAGAGAGAGCAGACACTAGGAGCAAGAACAGTCTTGGATACAACTGCAGAAACACACACACACACACCCCTCCCCCCCCCCCCCCCCCCAAAACCCAAAAAAATAAATTCCTTCATGAGAAACGGAGAACCGCGAACAAAGTTTCAAATGTGCTTCTCACTGAGCAGTCAACTTTGCTCCTTGTGCCACACCTCTGCACACTAGTGTCCACCATCTCCGTGTGTGTGTGTGTATATATATATATATATATATATATATATATATATATATATATATATATATATATATATATATATAGAGAGAGAGAGAGAGAGAGAGAGAGAGAGAGAGAGAGAACGGTCTTGGATACAACTGCAGAAACACACACCCCCCCCCCCGGGGCCCTTTCCTTTTTTTTTGAGAAAGTCTACGGGAAAAAGCATATGGCCCCTTCTTCTCAGCAGGAGGCCATGGAAAAAAACGAAAGGCTTCTCCATGTACTGGGACGTAACGTCCATTACGCAGAGGCCAAATGACTGTGATGGAATAAGAGCAGATCTCCATGTACTGGGACGTAACGTCCATTACGCGAGGCCAAATGACTGTGATGGAATAAGAGCAGATCTCCTCTGATACGTGTACAGATCTCCTCTGATACTAATCAGATCTCCTCTTGAAGTCCGATGCTACGGAGCTGATTAGTAGTAATAAGTATCACAAGCAACTGTTTTAAAAGTGGAAGCATGACTCTATTTGGTTCCCGATCCAAGGCATGAGAAACGTGGAGCCTTGGAATGTCTTTGGTGAGACTTTGGAATAAGGGATTCAAACAATGGAAACACCTCTGGAAACAGGACACGAATGGATGGGTGGACTTTGAGGACCTTGACCCTAGTGTTGCGGTCACGTATAAGACAAAATGACACTATTTGGTTCCCGATCCAAGGCATGAGAAACGTGGAGCCTTGGAATGTCTTTGGTGCCAAGAGACTTTGGAATAAGGGATTCAAACAATGGAAACAGCTCTGGAAACAGGACACGAATAGATGGGTGGACTTTGAGGACCTTGACCCTAGTGCTGTGGTCACGTATGAGGAATGTAATATTTTATTGAGTAGACGCCATGCTTGGGACCACTCCAAAATCCGACTACTTATGGGACACGACGCTCCGGACCTACAAGGCCTTAAATGGTATAATGGTAATCGCCTCGCCAAACTTCCATATGTCAAAGCTCGTAATGACATTCACATCAATCTCAACAAGAATTGGTGTCTCGACTAGACTCGACTTCGATGGGACATGAAATTTATGTCTATCTGGCACCCTCATTGAAAACAAAAAGTCGGTCCTCCTATGGCAAATTTTACACCGTGGAATATGGACCAATGCAAAAGCTAACAAGATCTGTGGTGTTTCGCCCTGGTGCAAGTGATGTTGCCGTAGCAAAGAGGATATTGGTCACCTGTTCTTTGCTTGCCCTAAATCCCTTTGACTATGGATGGTCCTTGGTCGTTCTCTGGGGCTCCAAGAACAAATCAATTGGAAGCAAGCCCTCATTGGTGAAGCGATCGGATGCTCTACGACGTTGTGGAATGCGATCAGGGGAGAGATCCTTTGGAAAATTTGATGAGAAAGATGCGCTCAACTTTGGCAATACCCCCAAGGAGTGGTCGATCGAGAAGTCCCTTCTCGGCAAAAGAATTGCTAACTGTAAGGAACCCCCCCCTTTAGACATCACAAAGAGCTACTATGTCAACAATAAGCTTAAAACCAAGTGGGCCCCGCATGGTGGGGATGTGAGGTTTATCAACCTCCTCTATAACTCCATGTAAGCTTTGGTCTCACATGAAGGTATGACTTCTGGACATGTTTGTGGTGCCCCCGCATTGTGGGACTTGGGGGGTCCCGAGGTCACTAGTCCTATTCACTTGTATTCTTCTTTTATTTAATTAAAGTTAGGGAGAGTAGGCATTGCCGAACTCCTTTTATGTTAAAAAAAAAAGTGGAAGCATGAAAGCTTCTATGCCATAGTAGGAGCCCTTTGTTACTCCGTCTGTGTGTGTGCGCGCGTGAGAGAGAGAGACGTTGCGCCTTAACTCTGTGCTATATTCTTGCATTGAGCTCAGAGCTAAAATTGTCTCCAAGTCTTCTCTCAAACAAAGATAGTGTACAAACATTGACTTGCACCATCTGAGGGGGAGAGAACGACGTGCATGAACTTTTTTTTTTAAATGGAGGTTCAGCCGAGGCCTACTCCTCTAGAATTTAACTTTGAAATTGCAACTGTACAAGGAAGGGCATAGTACCCATGGGATCCCCCTTATCCCACAAGAACAGGGGTTTACATAGCTGGGTTAGACTGCAGTCACATCTACCGCGTAGCGGGATAAACGGTGGCACATCAGCCACAATACAAGGTTTCCATGTTAACATGTCCCTTACATGTTGCTGGTGGGGGTTGAACCGTCGCCCCCGCCTCAAGAGGTGAAAGGCCCAACCACCCAACCAAGTGGCTTGTGACAACGTGCATGAACTTAGCCTTATACTTATCTGGCAGATAAAATACTCTGGTCCCATGTGAATTACTATTTTCAATAAGATCTCTAGAGGAGATCAGAAGTGTTTACGTTAGCTATGGCCATTTCACAGTTTGAATTATAGAACTCCGCATGAATCTTCAGCATCTCAACTTTAGTCATTTTCTTTATTATTAACGAGTTTCTCACACTAAAGGGAGTTCGCCTATGATCGAGGATCTTCACTAAAGCATACTTCCATTTTGAACCTTTGGCATTTTTATACTATCGTCTTTTGAATATCCAAATTTGTACTCTATAGTGAATTAATATCTTGGCCAACTCCATAACATTGGTTGAAAATCTTACTGCATGTAAAATAGGCACCCTTCAATATGATCAAGGGTGCGAATACATGTCTTTTGATTTTAATGAATTTTTGGTTGAAAGTAGAATAAAACATCAATGCATGGTGCCGTATTTATTGAAAGAAAGAACAAGTTTCTCATGGAGATGGTGAGGTGTATGGTCAAAAGTCAGGCTTTGCCACATAGCTTTTAGCTTGAGGATGTTATGTGTGCAACATATGTACTCGTGTAGCTCAGTGATGAGTAGCACCTCCTTTAATGTCAATCCGGGAAGACGTGAGGATGGTATGAAGACCTCGAGCAAGTGGAGGCACAAGTGCGTGAGTGAGAAGCACACAAACATGCACACACATACACACGCACACGCGCACACACGGCAAAACAAAGAGTGAGAAGCAATGGAGTTTTTAGATTACTTTCAAAAGCTCTTACAAGTTCGTTTCAATTACAATCTAACCCAAAAATGAGCTCTCTAGCTCCTTTTATAGTTTTTGACTAGCTTTGGCCCTGTTCAGACCTAGTGTCCGGCCTAGTTAAAAATTAGGTTCCAGGGCTTATTTGAGGGCTCAAACGAGATCTAAAAATTACGAAAATTGGTAAGCAACTACTTCTAAGGCTCCTCAAGCTCGAGGACTCCTCGGCTTGCACAAAATGGAGCTACAAAAAGGTGAACATGGTATTTACAGGGTTTGTTAGTGATGAGAATCACTTTTAATTTGTGTAAGGATTTGAAAAATTAAAGGGTTGCCTTAGTGCTAGATCTGCGTGAATGCTCGTACTTGCTTCTTCATGAAGAAAATTATTGGCCTACTTGCCAGATCGTCGTTGACTCCCTTGTCTGCTTGTACCTTCTCTCCCCTCTGACTCTCTTCTCTGACTGCCATGCCTCGTCAGTCCTTCAGTTCCTTGTCTGCTGCTAACACCCCCCCCTCTCTCGCGTCTGTCGTCCCTGACAGACCCTTGTTGTGTGGGTTTTTGGATGTAGTACTCAACGACATCTTGCGCTAAGTGATGTTCGGCAATCCTCAATCCTTTGGCCAAGTTTGTGAGTAGAGCATCCCAATCTACCGGCCCGGGAACCTCTGGATATGGCATACGTAACTTATCTGAGTGTAGAGCTTGTTCCACTGCAAACAATTGTAATAAATGTGAGGGCCTGGGAATGAAGATCTCTGAGTGGTATTCCTAGAACCCGGTGACAAACATCTCTTCAAATGTCTGTTTGAAGCAGGCCGGTAGGTACTTTATGCGGGCATGCCATGCATAAACAACATTGATAGAGGGCGTTGTGCTCATGTCATAAACAAGATCCTGATTGCCTTCATTAAATCCGAGCGCAGAGAGGTGAGGTTCCTTAACATTCTTGAAGGTCCGGAAGGTGACTATCATGAGTTCAAAAATTTTAAGACACATCTGTGTCATGACATCTGGTACGTTTTTGAACCTGACACCCCAATGCCGAATTGTCGATCATATACCCTACGGTAGGTTGACCTTTAGGTGGTGCTAAGTAGACATAGTTGAGCCACTTCTCGCAGCCTTTGGTTGTCAGCACCATCTTTGTGTATTCCGGCCACGACCTTCTTCGGAAAACAGGACAGTAGCAGGGATTGTACTTGATATACAGGGGCATGTTATTCCATGTGCGATTCATTTCCGGGTAGGTTTCAAGCAGCCGAATTCTCCAAGTCGGTTGGCGAATATTTCCCTGCTTGGCACTTTCTGGGATGTCGTCTGGTGCAAACTGTGTGGCAGAGGTTGGTTCCCGTGAGGTGTGGTGCTTGATCTCAGCATTATAGTCCGCCATTAAGACACAAAAAGGAACATACAAGTCGTCGGAGGTGCCGATCCACCTGTGATGAGAGAGGTTCCTAAAATAGTTCGATTTTATGACCACCTCTTCTAAGCGTGACATCGATGCTATCTGGACTGCCACCCTATCATCATGAGTTGTGGCCACTTTTTCCAATTTCTGCATCCATTCCGGAGCCTCTATTTCAAGGGTGTCCATGCCCTCATCTGTTGGCTTGCCTCCAGGTGCTGGCATCGGAACGTATGGGTCCTCAAAGGTTTCCTCTACTTCGATTGGTACTAGGTCTTCAGGTTCTGGTTCTACCAAGGGGGAGGGTTGGTGCTCATACACAAGCACCTTCTTTTGTAACTCTTCGAGTTGTGCTTTGAGCGCTGCTACTTTGTCAGTTGTGTCAGCTGTGGTTGGGACCTCTTTGGGTGGTGCTGGTTGAGCTGCCAATTGCCTTCATAGTTCGTCTCTTTCCTTTTCTAAGGCTGCATGGGCTTCGAGGAGATCAGCATGGGTTTCCAATATGATTTGCATATTGTCCGAGGGAATGGCCTTAAACCTCTCCGGGTCAATTTCTTGTGGGGAACCGTCCACGGCTACTTCCAAGTTCTCTTCGTTTTGTGTCTGAAGCCGTCTATTTTCTTCTAGGGCTGCGGACATATGTTTCCGTAATAGAGCCATGTTGCGGCGGAGCTTGAGGTTCTCTGTGATTTGGGAGTGTAGCAGATCATCCATTTGTTGTCTTTCTTCGGCATCTGGCTGCGGTGGATTTGCCACTAATTGCTCATGTTGTTCTTGTAATGCACTAAACTGCTGTTGTAATTGTTTCTTCTCTTGCTCTAAGTCAATGAATCTTCCTTGTAATGCTTCATGACTCCTGAACAAACTTGTATGCTGAGCATCGAGGTGCTGATAGTGTTGTTGTAACTGAGACATGCACTGATACATGTTATTAAATACATTATTAATGGGGGTGGATGCAGTAAGGGTGTTCAATGCAGAGGGAAAGGGAAAGGGGAAGGGAAGTGTGAATGCGGTGCTGGAAAGTGGTGAAGTGGGTGGTGGGGGAATGGGAGATTGTGGCCGTATGGGGGGAGGGAGAGGTGCAGTGGAGGGTGATATGTCCATAAAATCCATGGTGGAAGCAGCAGTGGGAGTGATTGTGAATAGTGGAATGGTGGGTGCAGTGATTGTGGTGAATGTGTATAGTGGTGTGTGCAGTTGTGAATGTGAACTGCCCGAAAGTGTGAGTGGGGGAATGGGGATGCCAGTAGCTGTCGTTAGGATTACAGTGTTAGTGGAGGTGTATACACGGGAGGTGTTGAGAGGGTGTGTGGGTTGATTGGCGGTTTGTGCTTCAGTCATGGCGGTGGACTCGGAGGCGGTAACGGTGGTTGTTACATTGGTAAGGGGAGGTGAATGTGGTGGAGTGGGAGGCGGGGGTGGCAAGGGGGGTGATGGGGGTGGACTGGACACATGGGCTTCCTCGGTGTCGTGGGCGGTGTGTGCAGTGCCCGTGGTTGTGGGGGTGCCTTGTGGTCCTGATCCTAATACATTCATTTGTTTCCCTGTTCGTGGGGGACGTCTTCCGTATCTTCTTTCCATTCTGCGTGATTGTGCCAGGGCTGTCTGCACTGCCTTAGGTACTCCTAAGGCATCAGAGATCATATCCAGTGTGGCACGATACTGTTCGTCAACTGCTTCCTCCTCAAGGATTTGGTGCATGATAGCCTTTTCTGCTCCAAGGGATAACTTATGTTGTTGTTGGACCCTGTTGATGGTATCGTAGAGCTTTTTCAACTCCTTTGTATATGCTGGGGCACCCTCTAGCTCCTGTATAACTTCTTGCTCATAGTCATGCGCCTCCTCATCAGAAAATCCTTCCTGTTCATCCTCTTGGCCTTCTTCTTCTTCATCCTCCAGTTCCACAACTTCTGATTGTCTTGGCTGGGGTTGTTCTGTAGCCGTTTGTTGTCCACTACCCTACTCTGCTTCGACCTCCGCATTAATAGCTTCAATGATTCTGGCAACTTCTTCATCCGTTAGATCTTCCAAAGTGAATCCGTGAGGAAATTCCAGATCAGTAGGTACTGGTGGAAACACCAGGTTAGGGCCATCTGTGCTGTGCCTGGGTAACCTGATAGTAAATGGTTGTACTCGTTTGGGAAGCCTTGGAGTTGTTTAAGGTGTTAGGGTTGCACCACGGGCTTGTGCACAAGGCATCTGGACGGTGCCTCTCATCTTCTTTGAGGGAGGCCCTGCGGCTGACAATCTGCGTTGAAACTCCTGTGCTCTGGTCCAGATGAGAGCCCTTTGCATTGGTACATCATATGCGAGACATCTATATACAATTCTAGTAAGCGCACAGCAACCATACAGTACAAATTTTTGTTTCTTATACCACCTTTGATGAGCCAAATGAATCTGGTCGATAATCCAGTGGGGCATATTGATTGTCAAATCAAAGGCATCTGCTAAGTAGAGGCTAAACCAGATCTTTTTGGGAGGCATTGTGAACCTTTCCTGCGCGGGGAATGCGAAATGTTGCATGACCATGCGTAAATGAACGGCGATCGTAGGTGTCATCGCGACCATGTCCTTAAACTTCGTCAGATTCCTGTTCTTCATATTATCGGGGACCATTGTCTCTTTCTCCGTAGGAATGTGCATACCTTTCATGTCGAGAGCTTCTCTTACCAAGTTGATAGTCAAGCGGAAACGCTTCAGCTCGTTGCCCCTTGCGAGTGATGGGAGTACAAAGGAGCTGTATCCTTTTTTGTCTTTGCTTGGAGTGAGGGTGCTAATCAAGTATGAGCACCTTAGAAAATCGGGCTTTGGTAGTTGGAACTTAAAATAATCATAGAGCCCAGCCTTCTTCCATATCGGCTTCAGTCCTTCGTTATTCTGTAGCTTTTCAAACTCCCTGGTAAAGAAGTGGTATCTGCCCCAACGTCCATTGAATTCTACCTCGGACTCCCACATGTATGTGCCTTCACCCAGAGGTCCCGCAACGTCACTGAACCAGTGTGAGGTTTTGCCCACCGGCATTGTGTGACCCTGTGGAGGATTTTGAATCGGTATGGCATGTAATGCCCTTAATGCCGCTGGTCGTTCCTTTAATTCTTCCTCGATCGGAAGGCTTTCAATGTCCACAACTTGGGGGCTGGTGCCTGCTTGGGAGCTAGTTCCTACCGTATCTGCCATGTTACTTGTTGCTGCCTGTCTCTGTGAGAATATACAAACATGTGTTAACATTGTACAGGACAAGAGAGAACCGTTGTTGTTCCCATTACAACATTAGCATGAGGGTCGGGAGAGATTAATGGGTTAGTAAGTGCTCGGTGCGAGTGTGTGTGTGGTTAGGAGTTCGATAGACCTAAGAGCTAAGTGGAATGATGTAGTGTGATAGTGATGTGGTTAGTAGGTTGTCATGGATTTACAAGTGGGGTCCGGGGGTTTGTTACAAGTCTTAGGCTGCCAAATGCAGTGGATAGGTTTGGCTCTTGGTTTCGTAGAGACTCTCGAGAGCTTTATAGGTGTGTCGGCTTGAAAATGAGGCCTTTTAGGGACCCATCCACCAGTGATTCTGTTCGTGCTCATGGACCTTAGTGTGTTCCTGAGTGTTGAAAACGAGTGGATGCCGACTGTGCGAGTGAATGGATCATGCCGTCTAGGGTGTGGCCTTGGTGTAGCTATTTGAGCCCGCAAACAAGTCTTAGGCACCCAAATTTGTCTTGATTGTGGGCTAGCCTTCATCGACTTCTTGGGCACCCAAATAGACTTCACGTTAGCAGAAGAACTTCTGAAAGACTTCTTATTAGTGTCGTGTTATTGGTTACTAATAAGAGGCTTTGCCCGTGTGGTTGGCTTGAGTGCAACCGGGTGTTCGCCTTTCCGCACCCACACTTGTTTCACTAGCTGAAACATTTTGTTGCGCAGGTACTTTTGATCTCCGACATAGGTAGTACTCTGCTTCTTCTGCCTTTGATCCAACTTTGGTTGCTGCCTCCCTCTGGCCTTTGGAAAAGAAGGGAGTTCCGTTGTGGTTCTGACTCCTTTTTTGAGATCTTCATTCTTCTGCATCACATAGCCTTGGACAAGAACAGCATGGTCAACTTCATGTGCACCCCTGGAGGGACCAAGAGTCTGTGCCTTTCCTAGTTCCTTGAGTGCTCCATTATTTAACTCCATAGTAATTCTAGTCTGCTTCACCCATACCTGAAGAAGTCCACTTCTTAGGTTTAAGTTGATTGCTTGGTCATAAATCCAATCTTGACCCAAGACAAGAGGTTCAGTGAGGTCCTCATCTTGACATACTAGCACTTTAACTGTCATTGCCTCATCATGAATATAGAGGGGAAGTTCCACCTCGCCCATGCAAGGGGTTTCCACACCTCCCAATCCTATGAGATATGCTTCCATAGGATTGACATTTAATTGCAACTCTTGATAGTAAGACAATTTAACAGCACTAGTGGCTGCACCTGAGTCAATCAAGGCTCTTACAGTCCTTGCACTCTTTCCTTGTCCTAAATCTAAGGTTATGAAAGGACGTTGATCAGTTATCCTATGTGAGCTAACACCTGAAACTTCACACATAGCCACGTCATATCCTTGATCTGCATATGCATCTTGCCTAGGGTGCTCTCTACCTTGTCTTCTTAATTTCATTCTCCGGATGCGCTCTAGGGCTTCTGCTTGAGCTTCTTCTTGAATTCGCTTTTCTTCCTCTTTACGTTGCTTAGCAGTATTGAGTCGACTTAGCATTTCCTCTGTGAGAGGTTCCTGATACAACTTGACTCTGCATCCGCTAATATAGTTTGGGAGAACATCACCCTCTAAAGTGGCTAGTTGTACTGCTCCACTCGTGGAGATCCTATTGATGATCATAGGTCTGTAGCCTCTCTTTTCTAACTTCCTTGCATGTTGTTTCAATGTGTAGACTAAAACTAGATCCCCTGCTTTCAAGCCCTTATCCTTCACATGGGCATCAAAGTATGCCTTCTGTCTCTTCTTAGCTGCATATATCCCTGCAGCTGCTCTCAGTCTTGTTTCTCCTAATCGTTCAAGGTCAAAAAGTCTAGAGGAGAGTTCATGACCCGTCCATTCGTGCTCTTGTGCTACCTTCAATGTAGGTATCAAGAAGTCCAAGGGTAGCACCGCGTTTTGGCCAAATACCATCTGAAAGGGGGTGGCTTGGAGTACCGTTTTGTAGGCAACTCGGTATGCCCAAACAGCATGGTGTAGCTGTTTGTCCCAATCAGAGCGTTTAGTGTTCACTAATTTTGTCAGTACATTGCATAAGATCTTATTGGTGCTTTCGGCTTGTCCATTAGCTTGAGGGTGATAGGGGGCAGACTTCTTATGAACTACCAAGAATTCTTGGAGTAGATTTTCAATCACTTCGTTCAAGAAGTGAGTGCCTCTATCACTTACAAGCTCTATAGGTAGCCCATATCTTGTGAATACATTTTCAAACAAGAATTTAGCAGTTGTCTGAGCGTCGTTCTTTGTCGTAGCTTTTACCTCCACCCACTTGGTGAGATAATCCGTGGCCACAATGATATATTCAGCATGTGAACCCTTAGCTGGGGGATTAATAGGGCCTACAAAGTCTATTCCCCACGTAGAGAATGCACGTCCACCCATCATAGGTTTCAGTGGCATCTCATCTTTGCGTATAGGATACTGAGTTCGCTGACAGACATCGCACCGTTTCACATAGGTATGTGCATCCATGTGAAGGGTAGGCCACCAGAAGCCCGCAAATAGTATTGCCTTGATCACCCGATCTGGTCCAAAGTGTCCTCTTGCTACACCTTGGTGAGCAGTTTCCAAGATCTTGAGATATTCACTTTCATGGACACATAGCCTCAGGTAACCATCTTTACCACGCTTGTATAGATTATCACCAATGAGTGAGTAATCCTGGGCTTCTTGTTCTAAACTCCTTTTCCTAGCTAAAGTCATATCTGGAGGGAATGTTTTCGTCCTCAGGAAGGATACTAGTGGTTCACTCCAATCTGGCACTATGGACACTTGATAAAGAGTGGCGTGTTCCACAGGTGGTTTAGTGCAACAGATTGAGCATTCCTTGCACAACCTTTGGACATCAGCTTCCATAGTTGGCCAATGTACTCCGAGTCTCCTTAGTGTCTGTAAGGTTCGTTGCTTTGAGTAGTGTTGCTCTAACGCACCTACATGTGCTAAATGCAACCATTTATTGTACTCGTCCTCTTCCACACAACAAGCCAAGATTCCTTGATCTGTGTGCTTGTACATGCTTCCTGCCATGATGTGGTACTTTTGGGCTTTCACAACCTCTCTATTCTGTGTGTTTACTACAGGATGGTTAGGCCCGTATGTCAATACTGGCACCAATGGCTTAGCCCACTGCGGCACCACTTCCAAATTAAACAAGTAAGCATCAGGAAAGTCATCTGATACTCCTTGTGGGGCTTCTCCCGATGTGAGCCTAGAGAGATGATCTGCTCTTAAATGAGTCCTCCCTTTTCTTACCACAACCTCAAAATCATATTCCATTAGCAAGAGAAACCATCTCACTAATCTTCCTGTATTGCATGGCTTGTTTACGAGGTATAGCAATGCCTGATGATCAGTAAAAAATTTAAACTTATTTGCAAGCAAATAGTGTCTAAATTTCTTAACTGCATATACCATGCCTAAGCCTTCTCTCTCCGTAGTGGTGTAATTTCGTTCAGCTGCATTCAATTGTCTACTAGCGTAGGCAATTGGAAGATCCATATTACCTTCACCAGTAGGTTGTGCAAGCACACATCCAATGGCATAATTGGATGCATCCACATGAACATGGAAAGGCTTATTCCAATCCGGTGTGGTTAAGATTGGTGCTGAACATAATCTTCGTTTAAGCTCCTGGAAGGAGTTCTCACATTCATCAGTCCACTCAAAGTTAGTCAGAAGTCCGTACATGGGCTTTGCAATGACAGCATACATGTGAATGAACCGGCGGTAGTAACCACAATGCCCCATGAAAGCTTGTACTTCCTTGACATTCTTTGGCCTAGGTAGCTCTGCTATGGCTCTCACTTTCTCTTCGTTAGTAGATATGCCATTCTTTGACACTATGTGCCCTAGAATTTTGCCTTGCCTGACCATGAAAACACACTTTTCTGGGTTCAGGCAGACTTGATATTCTCTACATTTGTCAAAGATTTGTCTGAGTTCAGGGTTATGGGTTTGTCTAATGTTGGAATGAGCACAAAGATCATCAACATAGACCTCTAAGTTCTTCCTCAGGAACTCCTTAAACACATGGCACATTAGTCTCTGGAAGGTAGCTGGTGCATTGGTAAGCCCAAATGGCATTACACGAAAGGCAAATATACCCCACTCTGTGGCAAAAGCTGTCTTATGCTGATCTTCTGGAGCTATGGCTACTTGATTGTAGCCCGAAAATCCATCGAGGAAGCTGTACACTTCCTTACCTGCTACTCTTTCTAAAAGATGTTCTGTGATGGGAAGCGGATAGTTATCTCGAATTGTGGCTGCATTGACCTTCTTCAAGTTAATGCATACACGCAGCTTGCCATTCTTCTTGGGCACCACTACGATGGGGGATACCCACTCAGTGTGCTCAATTTCATAGATAAATCCAGCTTCGACCAGTCTATCTATCTCCTTTGATCTTAGCAGCGTAATTATCGTTATATGTGTAGGGCTTTTGCTTAGAGGGTTTGGCATCTGAAGTCATGGGGATGGTGTGTGAGCATATGTCAGGGTCCACACCCTTCAAATCCTTGTAACTCCAAGCGAACACATCTCTGTATTCTCTTAGCAAGGCAATTAACGCATGCTCCTCTTCCTCTGTTAGGTCATGGCCTATGTACGTGCATCTCTCCTCTCCTTCTTCTAGGGCCACTACTATTTTCTTGGTGGTTTCTTTGTTATCATAGGCCTCTCCTGATTGCGCCTCTCGTTTAGGCATTCTTATCATGACTCTCCTGTCGTCTATCTCGTACTTCTTAAAATTTTCTGGGACCTCAAACAAGGATTCTTCCTCTTCTGGTGAGACTTCTTTCTTCTTTCGTTTCTTTCCTTCTTCCTTCGGTGTCACATGTGTGGCTAATCTTACATCGTTTGTAAGCTCTCCATGCCTCTGGGGTTGAAATTCTACTTCATGGAAGTATTCTTCATCTGATGCAAAAGGTGGGTCCATAATGATTGACTCTAGATCGGAGTCACTTGCATCCTCAAATGCATCAGGGCTAGGTTTGCATTCTTCTAGAACTGCCTCTCCCATGATTGGCTCTATGGAGAAGACTGAAATGTCATAGCCATCCTCATCACAGTGAGGTGTCCATTGTTCCTCATTGATGGCTACATCCATTGTTGCTAAGATTTCTGCCCAGCCATGGGGTTCAAATTCCTCATCAGGAAAGACTACAGGTGCATAGGCTGGGTCTTGAATTGATCTATGGTTTTCTTTTGCACCTACCTCTCTGGCTTTCTCTCTCTTCTCTTCTTCTACTGCTACCTTGCACATCCATAAGTGGGTGTCTTCATGCATCCATGAGGATCCTGATCCCATGGAATGCACCGATTCCGTATCATCCTTGGCTCTATGGATGGGATTCCATTGGATGGGAGGTACATCTCTATGAGAGTAATCTTTGAGATTTACTTTGGTTGTAACACCTAAGTGTTGCAAATACAAGGAGTTGGTTCCCCAGTCCTGTACCACTTGCAACTGTCGCATAAATGGTCTTCCCAAAATCATCTCATAGGCATGATTTTTGCTAAAGTCACATATAGCAAATGTATGCTCGAACTCAACACCACATGTAGTGAGAGTTATTCCTTCTAACAACCCTAGGGGTCTCTCTATGTGACCATCGGCCATCTGCAATTTCATTCTCGTTGGCCTGAGTGCTGGCTTGCCCCAACGCTTCCATAGGGAAGTGGTGGCAATTGCAACTCCTGCACCTGAGTCCAAAATTGCCTTGGTGGTGTACTCTTGGTAGGTAATGGGAAGATAGGTGTTCCCTTCTTCACCTTCACACATATCTCCTATCTTATCCAAGGGTATTTCTGGCACTGTCCTATGTGATCCTACCTGGGAACGAGGTTTTGCTATCTCTGGTACTTGTTTGGCTACATGTTTCCATAATTCAGGTCTAACCTTGAGTAGCTCTTCTAACTTGAGATTGCACTGCACTTTAGTGTTTTTCACTACCTCTGTGTTCCTAGGTAAGACTGAGCCCTCATTTCGTACCATGACCGTGGGTGCCCTCATACAAGTAGACTTAGTTTCCCAGGGGCCTGTGAAGTGGGGTAATTCTTGTAGAGAGTTAGACTCAAAGTCTAATCTTTCCTGAGATTGGGTGCTCTCCTACTCCTCATAAATGGATGGGATATCTTGTGGGAATTGGTCCTGTGCATCATCCACAAGTTCAATAGGAGGAGGGACTTCACTCTCTTTGGCCCATTTGTCTTCTTGAATCTCGCGTAGGAATTCTGGTGTGAACCGATTCATAGAAGATGATGTGTCTGGCTCCGTAGAGTTAGGCACATAGGCTTCAGGCGCATAGGCTTTCTGGGTAGGAAGACTTGCTCTTTCACTTGCCTTGTCCTTGTGTTGAGAGGCGGGTTCCTTTTCTGATTGTGCAATCAGCTTCTCTATTCTTTCTAACAGTCCATCAAAGTGCAACTGTGTCTTCGCTGAACTAGAGATGTTAAATAGGCGACTGGCCTCAAACATGGTCTGAGCCAATTCCACCATCTTAGCACAAATTTTGGTTCGTTCTAACTCTAGTTCTGCTCTTGGGTAACACTTTTCATGATCAGTTACATTTGGCCCTTCTTGGATTCTGGCCTGATATGCTTTAAGCATCATATTAAGGTCTTCGGGATTTGGATCTGCTAGGATTGATCCTACTCTAGGGGGTGGTGGGTTTAGGTGAGGCGGGTTGGAAGGTGGCTGGTCGGATGGCGATGGGAATGGTGGTGGTAGGGTAGTGTGAGAGGGAGTTTGAGATGTGAGTTCAGTTATCCTGGCTTTGGTTTCTCTTATGCTTTCCTCAAGTTCACTCATCTTTTTAGCCCATTGTCTTTTCATTCTTTCCCGACTATCTTTCCACGCTCTAGTCCTCTTCTTTGTCGTACTCTCTGTTTCACTAACTTCGGGGCTTTTTTCCTGACCTACACCCTGGTTTTGTTGCAGTGCTTGGGCTCTAGTGATTACTTGTACTGGTGCAGTGGAAGTCACACTCCCTGTGGAGTCTACCACTAACCCAACAACGTTGATGGGAGTGATTTTTGGCATATTATTGGGGTTCTTTGGGCAATCTCGTAAGAGATGCTCCTTTCCACATTCTTGGCAAAAGCCCTGAATTGTCACTGACTGGGGTTGTGTAGGTGGAGGTAAGGGACAATCACGAATGAGGTGATCTCCTTGACATCTGTAGCATGGTCCTCTAGGGAATGGAGGTCTTATCTGTCTAGGTTGAGGCCTAGGATTGGGGTTTGTATACATGAGGTTTGTGTGATCTGACTCCCAACTAGGTTCACTCGGTTCTTCACTATAGTAGGACTCACTATGTTCAGGAGATTGCATGTAGTAAGCTTGGGGACTATCAACCTGTGTAGAATCAAAGCTATGGTCACTGGGGTCACTTTCAGAAAGCAGTGGTGTTACAGGGACTATAGCTCTATTCAGGTTTTCTTCTGCAACAGCATACTTTACCGGAATCACATTAGCTGGAGCTGGGGGTTGTTGTGCTAGCACAGGCTGAGGCCTTTGTTGGTTTTGATAGGGTTGGTAGGTTTGTTGAGGCCTAGCATACTGCTGAGGTGGGTACTGGTTCTGGTATCTTCCTTAGTGAGGGTATGGCTGAGGGTAGGTTTGCCTAACCGCTTGCTTATTGTATGGGCAATCTTGCGCGGTGTGATTGGTGTATCTTCGTTCTATGGTGCAGTACTGGCTACTAGGATTTACTTGGGGTTGAGCCATAATGGGACATACATTCGCCATGTGGTCGCCGCCACAAGTATAATATCTTTTTACAGGGGCAAATCTCGGAATTTGTTTGCTAGAGACACCTAATTTTTGAGCTACTTTCTCTGCAAGTTCCTCGATTGATGTGGATGGCGTGGACGAGATGTTAGAGGCACTATCCGAATCTTTGTATATCTTGGAAAGCTCTAACTCCTCCCCTAGGTTATCCTCGATGTCAATGCACATGCGCACACACTCTTCTATGGTCCTAGGGTCCTTCAAGTACACATAAGATCTCAATTTAGTACTTAGCAATCCATCCAGGAATAAAGCCACTTGCTTAGCTGGTGTGGGAAGCTCCGAGATAGGGCATCTTTCTAAGTATTGCCTAAATCTTCTTCCTGCAAGTCTCACGGTTTCTTGAGGGGTTTGCTTGAAGCTGTAAATCAGCGAGGAGGTATTATGCCTTATGCCACTCTTAGAGAATTCAATAATGAAAGCCTCTAGGAGTTGGTCTATGCTCCTGAACTGCCTCTCGTTTAGCGGCTGAAACCATGTCAGGGCAGTGTTCCTAAGGGTTAGACCAAAGGCATTGTACTGCGTGAATAGATCCTCCACTTGTTCAGCTCTCAGGACTTGCCTAAACTCAGCCACATGATCGTATGGATCTCCAGTGCCATCGAAGTAGTTCTTCATGGACTTAACTAGCTGAGTCGGTCTCAAGGTTCTTGTGGGCTCTCTAGGTCGTGGTAGAGGGAACTCATCCACATTTCTTTGATTCCTGTGAGCCCTAAGTATCTCAGGTTCTACTTTATTTGTTTCCGTCCTCGTTCTTTCTCTGCCCACTGGGTTGGCAAAGCTTACTTCCGGCCTTTCTCTATGTCTGTCTCTTTGAGTTCCATGAGCTTGGGATGTTCCAGCACCAGGGTGACCATAGGATACATTCGATCTTGGTTGGGGGAAAACGAATTCACCCTTCCAAGTGTAAGCATGCCTATCATGTTCTGTCACCACAAAGATCCTCTCCGAAGCGTGATCTAAGTAGGTCACTCTACCTGGGCTATCAGGATCCTTAAACTCATAGATCATGATTGTTCCTATATCAGTTGGCTGATCAGATTTGTACCTCCAAAAGGCTTCGTCAGTCTCTCGATTGAGAAGCAGATCTATGCTCTTGTTGTCTTGGGGAACCCACTCAGGTGTGATAATCCTAGTGAGAACAGATTTGCCTCGGGGGGTTCTAGGTTCTACACCCATGTTTCCTTGTTCCAAGTCACCTAATTCCGCTTCTGAGATTACATTCCCAAATTCATCTGTCCTATCTGGGTGACTGGTGACCACGTATATGGTTCCTTCTTTGTCCAAGTATGCAGCTGGGTGCTCTAGTCCAATGGATTGATCAGGATTCTTAATCTGTACCACAGACCTTCCTAGGCCGTCCTCATAGATGCTGGCACCTAATCGGTTGGTCCTAAGATATTCCAGCTGTGTCTTGTACGGGCCTTCTACCCTGTGCAGGTATGGCACTCCTGAACTTCCTGTAGGTCTCTCCATACCTTGAGACATCTCGGATTCACTAGTCTCAGAACTTGGGTAGTAGGAGTGGTGGCTCAACTGCTGGGCCCACAACCTAGCAGTGTGGTTGATACTAGCCTCTGAAGACCTAAGACTTTGTCTATCCCTTACTAGATGTCGTTCTGATCTAAGGTTCATATGCCTATTTGAGTAGCCCAATTTTTGTCCAGAGTACAACCTCGTTGCAGAGTCCTTTTGTACCAATTACTTAATCCCCTTTTTATGTTGATTATCGTGTTTATGATCTTGTCTGATATTGCGTCGTCAGGAATACTTGAGTAGTTTTCGTACTTGGAGTTGATCGTTCCACGTTAGGTTCTTTTCCTTTATGTTGTCGACAGTACAGAGATTAGGTTTTTAACTTGAACTTGAGTTTTTAGGTAGTCTTCAACTTGATAACTGCCTGTCGTCGCCCTGACTTACTCCTATCACTAGTCGTTCTTAGCCTAAGCTAGGAATTGACAAAGGGAGTTGAGAATTTCCAAGCTTTTGTTTCCTTCTTGGTTGCCTTGAATGCCCAGGAAGTGTGTTCCCAAGCTTGCACTTACACTTGCTTAGAACGCCTTTCGATGCTCTCAATAGATCTGTAAGAGTTCCAAAGCTAGCTTTAAGATTTAAATTCTAAAGACAGAACCAATGATTTTCATTCCTGTAGCACAAACACTAACTTGCATAGTGATTTTTAGGAAAACAATTCTAAAGACCCCTGACTTTGATCCCCTTGGGTATGGTCAACTTCAAAATACCCTATCTAAAAATCAACGCATTATCTTTATAAAAAACAGTTGAGGGCGTGTAGTATATGCCACGAGCTTTCCAACAAGCCCAAGAGCTCAAAAAATTGATTTTGTATGAAAAAGTTATGACTGTTCAGGGTTTAGGGGGTTAAGAGAGGATTCAATCTGGCTGACAGATCCTAGGATTTTCTCCCAAATCACAAGTGTAGGAACCTCCAAAAATGCTAATAGATTGACTATTTTGCCCCAAAATTATCCCCAATTTTGAACAAAAACAAACCCTAATTTTTGGCCGAAAAGCCTGTTAATCGCGATCGACAGGTCTGTCAATCGCGATTGACAGAGGTGTCCGTCGGGCCTGTCAGTCGCGATCGATAGTGTCAATCGTGGCTGTCAATCGCGATCGACGGTATCAATCGCGATTGACACGTTTTTTGGGGTTTTCGCCGAAATTTTAGTCAATCGGGGACCTATCAGTCGCGATGGACACGTGGCTACGCGTAAAAGTCAATCAATCGTTGAATTTCAGTCGGTCGCGATCGACGGTGTCAATCGCGACTGACAGAGGTGTCGGTCGTGGCTGTCGATCGCGATCGACGGTGTCAATCGCGATTGACGGGGTCCTACGTGGCAGTCTGTCGGTCGTGAAGTCTGTCGATCGCGATTGACAGGGTCTGTCAGTCGCGATCGACAGGGTCTGTCGGTCGCGATTGACAGGGTCTGTCGGTCGCGATTGACAGAAAAACACGGAATTTTTCTACTGTTTTAGGTGATTTGGGATGTGCTCATCATGCTTGTGCTAGTGGTGAACTTTGTTTTACCAAATGATCGAATTTTCTGTCGATCGCGATCGACAGAGGCTGGCGACTGCGAGACAGATTCGACGAGTTTCGTACCTGCGCAGCGTGCTGGCGGGGATGATGATGATGATACCTGCAAGAAACACAACAAACATGCAAAAACAGTGCAAGCAATATCGCTCTCTCGCTCTCTCTCACAAGTAGAATGAAGGAAATGAGGTGGAGATGGTGATATGATCAAAACTGAAGATTTTCGCGATGATGGAGATGGAGGTGGGAGATGGTGATGATGATGATGGTGATGAAGATGGTGAAGAAAAAACAAGAAACAAAAAACAAACCCTAATTTTTGGCCGAAAAGCCTGTTAATCGCGATCGACAGGTCTGTCAATCGCGATTGACAGAGGTGTCCGTCGAGCCTGTCAGTCGCGATCGATAGTGTCAATCGTGGCTGTCAATCGCGATCGACGGTATCAATCGCGATCGACACGTTTTTCGGGGTTTTCGCCGAAATTTCAGTCAATCGGGGACCTATCAGTCGCGATGGACACGTGGCTACGCGTAAAAGTCAATCAATCGTTGAATTTCAGTCGGTCGCGATCGACGGTGTCAATCGCGACTGACAGAGGTGTCGGTTGTGGCTGTCGATCGCGATCGACGGTGTCAATCGCGATTGACGGGGTCCTACGTGGCAGTCTGTCGGTCGTCAAGTCTGTCGGTCGCGATTGACAGGGTCTGTCAGTCGCGATCGACAGGGTCTGTCGGTCGCGATTGACAGGGTCTGTCGGTCGCGATTGACAGAAAAACACGGAATTTTTCTACTGTTTTAGGTGATTTGGGATGTGCTCATCATGCTTGTGCTAGTGGTGAACTTTGTTTTACCAAATGATCGAATTTTCTGTCGATCGCGATCGACAGAGGCTGGCGACTGCGAGACAGATTCGACGAGTTTCGTACCTGCGCAGCGTGCTGGCGGGGATGATGATGATGATACCTGCAAGAAACACAACAAACATGCAAAAAAAGTGCAAGCAATATCGCTCTCTCGCTCTCTCTCACAAGTAGAATGAAGGAAATGAGGTGGAGATGGTGATATGATCAAAACTGAAGATTTTTGCGATGATGGAGATGGAGGTGGGAGATGGTGATGATGATGATGGTGATGAAGATGGTGAAGAAAAAACAAGAAAATAGATGAGTGAAGAAAATACCTACAACTCCAACGCATTAACTCTACGTCTTACCATCACACGCTCGTCCTCAAAGTTCGATCCCCGGCAATGGCGCCAAAATTTGGTGTAGCTCAGTGATGAGTAGCACCTCCTTTAATGTCAATCCGGGAAGACGTGAGGATGGTATGAAGACCTCGAGCAAGTGGAGGCACAAGTGCGTGAGTGAGAAGCACACAAACATGCACACACATACACACGCACACGCGCACACACGGCAAGACAAAGAGTGAGAAGCAATGGAGTTTTTAGATTACTTTCAAAAGCTCTTACAAGTTCGTTTCAATTACAATCTAACCCAAAAATGAGCTCTCTAGCTCCTTTTATAGTTTTTGACTAGCTTTGGCCCTGTTCAGACCTAGTGTCCGGCCTAGTTAAAAATTAGGTTCCAGGGCTTATTTGAGGGCTCAAACGAGATCTAAAAATTACGAAAATTGGTAAGCAACTACTTCTAAGGCTCCTCAAGCTCGAGGACTCCTCGGCTTGCACAAAATGGAGCTACAAAAAGGTGAACATGGTATTTACAGGGGTTGTTAGTGATGAGAATCACTTTTAATTTGTGTAAGGATTTGAAAAATTAAAGGGTTGCCTTAGTGCTAGATCTTCGTGAATGCTCGTACTTGCTTCTTCATGAAGAAAATTATTGGCCTACTTGCCAGATCGTCGTTGACTCCCTTGTCTGCTTGTACCTTCTCTCCCCTCTGACTCTCTTCTCTGACTGCCATGCCTCGTCAGTCCTTCAGTTCCTTGTCTGCTGCTAACAACTCGATAGGTGTCCAACCAAAGCATTGCATTCTATCACTCCATATGAGGCTTGGTATGGTTGCAAGCCATCTGTTTCTCATTTACATGTCTTTGGTTGTCTGGCATATGCATTAGTGCCTGAACAACAATACAAAAAATTGGATGATAAAGTAGTAAAATGTATTTTTGTTGGGTAAAACTATGAAAGCAAAGACTATTGTCTGTATCATCCACAAACTAAACTCATTTTGGTTAGCCATGATGTTTTTGTGGAAGATGCAATTCAACCATTATTTCCATGTACCAAGGAGACGCAAGTTAGCTCCAAAGACGTGTAACACTTTGCTACCTCTTTTTGACAATCAAGTGTTGATCCAAATGAGGCAATTTCTCAGCCTTTATAGGTTTCACATGATGATGGAGATCATTCCATTTCTAATGCAGATTTACATGATGCACTTGATAAGAGGGTTGATATAGAGAAGGCAAAAACTATGCCTAAATGGTTGGTGCAGACTTTGCAAGATAGCAAACTAGATGCACCTCTATCATATTGTACTCATTCAAACTCTCATAATGCTTTTTTTGCATCAAATTGCTATGTTATGGCTGCCTTTGTGATGAGTATGAGCTTGTTTCTTTTGATAAAGCACAAAATTACAAAAAATTAGATGGTTGCCATGCAATTAAAATATGATGCTATTATGAAGAATGGTACTTGGTCTTTATGTGATTTGCCTCTAGGCAAAAATGCCATTGGCAATAAATGGGTATACAAGCTGAAACGTAAACATGATGGAATAGTTGATATGTATAAGACTAGGTGTGTACCTAAGAACTAACTTAGGGACTTGTGGAGAAAGAGACTATACCTCAATCCCCTTCAAGTGCATATAGTGGGGATTCACGCTTTAATTATCAATCCGATGAGTATCAAAACCTAGCTGAGTGTATGAAGACATGCATTCAAATGACGATCAATGCAAATGAGCTACTCAAAGAGTGCAAACAAGGCAAAGACTAAACCAAACAAGGTTCAACTGTGAGTCATGGTGTCGTGATACTTGGTGTAGCAGCCAACAGTAAATTGAGCTTTTCTCCCCACTCCGAGCTCCAAAATAGCGAATACCATATGCGTTTCGAAGCTCTCGAGAAGACGCATCCAATGGCGGTTCAATTCTGACGCTTCTACTTCAAGTTATGAGAAAAATACTGAGTCGCGGGAATGACCTTCCTACACTTCAGCACTTCCTACACTTCACACACACCTTAACCACAGCAAACAAACGCTTTCATGGATAGACAACACTTCCTAACACTCTTTCCAAGCAACACACATTAATACCAGCTCACAAAGAAGAAGATACAGAGAGGAGAAGACACAAATTCGAAATTCTGTGCTCTTGATTCTCACAATGGCAAAAAGTGCCTACAAAGAGTCACAAATTGACTTATATACATGTGCCCTAAAAATGGTCCTTTCACACAAGAGACCGGCACTTTATTCACTAAAAGGCTAATTTCCTACTAATTTACACGGGTAAACTACTAATCTTCTGTGGGGGTGCACCTAGAGGACTCCTCTAGTGCATTTACAATGGAAAATATATTACAGAATGATTATGATACAAAAATAAGGTGTCCAAATCGGAAGCGTTACTTCTTGTCTTTCCCTTGTTGTCCGCACGCCTCCCTTGGTCAGTTCTGCCTACTGGTTGGACTGGCGTTTCGTTTTAATGGCCTTGTTCTTGATTTTTTCTTTTACATCCTCTCGGCCTGATGCATTTGTATTGCCTGTTCTTTTCTTTTCATCGCCCGCAACCCTTGGTCAGTTCTGCCTGTTTGTTAAACAGGTGTTCGGTTTTGATGGCCTATTCTTAATTCTTGTTTTACATTCTCTCGGCTTGATGCATTTGTTTTGCCTAATAAGTCGGGTTGCCACGCACGCCACCAGTGGAAGGTATGAGGATGTGATCCTTCAGCCTGCGATCTGGACCTTCCAAAGATCAAGAGGTTGAAGCATCCTCTTGTGGTTTCGGAACCGTTGGATATCTTCTTGCACATCTTCATGGATACTTTCCTGGCCCTGGTTCCTCCTTCCACCTACGTGCTTTTTCCTTGATATGTGCCCCTGCGGGGCTCTGTGCAGAGATGGGTGTTGCGCCCCTGCAGGGCTTCTTGCAGAGATGTATCTTCGGATATGATCTTTTTAGTGAAGCTTCTTGCGTTGTCTTCTTCTTTTCTTCTTTTTGCTTGATTCTCCCGCAACACTGCCCGCCTCCTGAACTCTGTCGTCCCCGACAGGCTTTGAGAGTCGACGGGAGTATGTTCTATAGACTTTTTGCTCGGTTTCATTAAGCATATGCTTCACGTATCATTAGCTGCTTCCACTGTTCAGCTTTCACACCGTCATGTGGTGGTTGTCTATGATCGGCGAAGAAGCTTAGTTCATATGCCACTAATCTGGCATTCAGGTTGGATGACATCTTTAAAAAGATCTCTGAATCGATTTCAAAAAACCCTGTGAAAAAGGCTTCTTCGAACGTCTGCATGTATGTACTTGGCAAAAACATGACTCTGGAATAATAGGCCATTATGGTAGGGCGGCTAGGCATAATAGACAAATAAAAAACAAGAATGTCTCTTCCCTAATTAATGCCAATGAAGTTCAAAAATGTATATGCCGCATGTTTGAAGACCCTCAATACTGTGAGTATCATACTGAGTATTTTATTTGTCATTTTGATAGTTAAATTTGATACTATTGCATAACTGTGCAGCCAAAATTCGATGGTCTTTACCATATAATCCTTCGTTGGTAGATAGTTATGCGGTGGACTTGGAAGTAGTGGATAGTTTAGCCACTGTTTATTGATTACACCGGTCTTTTGCATATCCAAAAATTCTCGTGCTTCTCTGCGCCGTGGTGTTGGACAAAAAGAAGGATTTACGTGTCATAAATATGGTGCCGCTTGCCAGTGCACCCGTAATGTAGGATGTTTCTCCAAAAAATTTCTTCTCCAAACAGGCTGTGCAACTTCAAATTCTTCTTGAGTATAAGTGAATGTGTCATTTTTGAAGTGCAGCTACTCGTCTGGATTTTTCTGTGTGATCTTTTTGATGTATTGTCTTGTTTTCTCTTTCATCAGTCCGTACGGAATGTTGAAAGGTTTCATGATCTTCTCTAAGTCTTTACCTTTAATCTTTGCTTCTTTCATGACTTTAATGACTTCATCTGCAAAATGTTCTGTCAACCGGGACACCAATAGTGCCCGTTCCCTTTGACCTATTTCTGCAGTGTATGGCATTGGATGATCATCATGTGGTTCCGCCATCTGCTCTTTTATTGGAGAATTATAAATTGGGGGAGATAGAGGACGTACCTCTACCTCATCAGTAGGATTTTCTTTTGTCGGCTCTACTAGTGTCCCGATTGGTGCTTTCTCTTTTGTTTTGGTCTCTAATTGGGCTAAGCGCTTAGTTTTTTCTTTTACTTCTTGCATTGCTGCCCTGAGTGCTTCTTTTGCTGCAAGCAGTTCATTACCAATTTCTACTACATGATCCATATTTTCACTACAACTCGCTGCAAGTTTTCCATGGGCTGTATTCAACTGCTTCCTTAGCTCCTCAGTAGGATTTTCTTTTGTCGGCTCTACTAGTGTCCCGATTAGTGCTTTCTCTTTTGTTTTGATCTCTAATTGGGCGAAGCGCTCAGTTTTTTCTTTTACTTCTTGCATTGCTGCCCTGAGTGCTTCTTTTCCTGCAAGCAGTTCATTACCAATTTCTGCTATATGATCCATATTTTCACTATAACTCGCTGCAAGTTTTCCATGGGCTATATTCAACTGCTTTTTTAGCTCATATGAGAAAGAGTGTACTTACGTTCCCATTCTTCTCTCAATGCTTGCTCTTGTTTCAGCAAATCTTCATATTTCTCAATTTGAGCTCATGCTTCTTGCTGGTCAATACCTGTTGTCTCTTGTTTTTCGATAGGTTGGTCATATAGCAATGACTTCATTAGTTCTTTATTTCGGTTTTGTAAAGTGTCATTTTCCTCCATGTACACCTTTAGTTGTGTTTCGAGCAGGTTACTTCTAGCTTTCATTCTCTCTTTGTCGGCCTTGCTGGCTTCATGTAATCTTTGTAGGTTTGTCAGCTGTGCGTGGAGTTGGTGATGCTGGGTCATCAATGTATCACATTGTGTTTTTACTGCGAGTAACTCCGTTCCCTTGGCTGCGATCTCTTTCTGGGCCTGGATAAGTTGTGCAGATAGTTGTTCGCTCATAATTTGAAACTGATTCTTTTCCCTCATGGCTTTGTCGTAATCTGCATCTGTATCCATCATCTGTTGTTGTGTATCCATGGCCGTTTGGATCATTTGTTTGACAACAGGTTTTAATTGAGTAACATTCATATTTAACCATGTGGTAGGAATACTAGGTTTTGCTCTTGTTGTCACATCTTTTCCTTGTGCCACATGTAATGTAGTGTCATGGGGCTGCCTAATATGAAGTTGAATCCTTGGCTCAGCCTCCATGTGGTCAATCTTGCCTTGAGGTGTATCATCTGGCACTTCAATCACAGCTGGCTCTTTGTTTTGTAGTAGTCCTGAGTCTGCATTCTTTGGAGTTTGTATTTCTTCTTTGAGAGGTGGCATGGGAGCTTGATTTATCACGGTAACTTCCTTCATGCTTATCTTTGATTGGTCATTTAGTTGAATTACATGCACGTTGTCACGGGGTTGTTCTATGTTCTTTGCCTGCGACTGTTGGTTGTCCGGTGTGACTTCGACTTGATTAATCTCTGTCCAATCTTCATTGTGCTTTTCTATTTGTATATCCGTATCCAGAGTGTCTTTTTCGTGACTGGATTCTGCATCAGAGCTAGAATATTTTAAACCTAATTCTTTATATCTGGCCACTTGTTCAGGAGTCTGTTCTTTATCTTTCATTCTCCTTTCTTTGCTGGCTTGCCTATAATGGTGACCTTGGATATTCAAATTTACTTGCCCCCACATATACTGATGTGTTTCTTCAAGGGCAGCGGATAGATCTCTTTTAGTAATTGGTTGTTGGGTCCCAGGAATCTGTGGCAATGTGTGTGCCCTCTTTGATTGGGGTGTAGCCTGGGCTTCTTCCTCCCTAAGATGCTTTGTACCCCTCATGGGTTTCTTTGAACTGGTTCCTACTTCGTCCATAGAGATGACTGTATTCTTTTTCTTTGGAATCGTCGCTGACTTGGCATATTTGGCGAGCTCTACTGAGGTTGGCATCACACGCAAGCAGTTCTTCATATCCAGTGCCTCATAAATAAGTAGGGTCAAGGCCGAACTACCATTCAGAAACTTTTTCTGAACCCACGTCTTCTTTGCTTCAAATAGACGTTCTTGAACATAGGGAGTCATATTTACTTGATTTCCGACTTGCCTCATAGCATGTGAGAGCAATTGCACCACGATCTTTTGAGGTGTTGTATATCTATGCATACTTGGAAAACAAAAGTGCTGGTGCACTAAGCGAACAACCTCTTCAATATCAGTTCTATTGATTTCCAAAAAGGATCGCTTTTTAGGATCATGACATTCATCTTTGACATTAGTGTGTCCTCCTTGATTCCATCCGAAAGCTCGGTTAATTAGCTCGTGAGTAAATTGAATTGTCTTCCACGCACCAACTTTATCCAGTACTCGTGCCTCAGGAACTGATATCTTATTCGATGTAGGCTGGAGTGTATTCATCACTTGCGTACATCTCTGAAAATCTGGCAAATATATTGGAAGTCTTAAAAATGCATCAATTCCAGCTTGAGTCCAGACATCTGTCATGCGCGGTAGTCCTTGTACGATAGTCTTGAAGTCTTGTGACATGATAGGGAAATAGTGATCCCGGTCCATAATCTTGATGGTTGCCATGAAAATGAGATCTGATACTGGTTGGTCATCCAGAAACCAATGGCCTCTTGCTTTTGTTATTGATTCCAATGGAAGACGTTGGACCTCTTCCTCTTGCGTTGCTTCGGAATTAGTAGATGCCATCTGCACTCAATATAGAGTATGAATTAGTGGCAAGATAGTATCAAGACAATTTCAGGTGTCTTTCATAAGATTGGCAATGCTCCGCTTGAATGGTGTCGTCCCTTCCCCGTGGGTGTGAGAAAGGTCATACCTGGGATTTTTCATACTTTTAGATATTTTTATGTTTTTGTCTGAAAGAAAAACAGAAAAGTTAGTTCATAGTGAAAGCGGTTATTAATTTTTTAGTAATTTTCATTAGATTATGTACAAGTGCTCTCCTATTTCCCAAGAGGAAAACGTGCTTCACTATCCTGAAATAGAAGAATAATGTGCCGAATGCTTGGCCTTGTAATGTGGCCCTATCATGCATACTTTGGATTCTAGTAACTCCACATGTGTGCGACTTGAATTATTTGGTTGATGCATACAGCTTGTCTTGCTTTTCGGCATCCAAATCTGCTTTATTCTGTTGAGAGAAATCGTGTTCCCAACCTTCCTGGTGAATGTGATGCTTCTCATTTGGTGTTTCTGCTTTGTCTGTTTTTTGAATCTTGGAATGACGTGTGAATTGTATGTAGACTCCTGCTCTATCCTGTAGCAGTTTAGCTTCTATCATTTTGCCTTTAAATCATACTGATTTTCCTTGTTCATTGGCTCGTCCTTTTTGATGATTGTCATTTGAGTACATGACTTGGGAATCCATATTTGTGTGCGGGCCGGCTGAGCGGCTATCACCTTTTTCGGAATCCATACTTTAGCAATTCTTTGTGGAACTGAATATCCAGAGCGATTTACATACTGGTTCTGTGGGTTCTGTTGTAGCAAGTAGTTCTTCTGTTGAAGATATGCAGCCATTTGGTCCTTCCTTATCCAAGCCTGTCTAGTGTAAGGAATGGGGCATATTCTAATAGGTGTAGACTTGTGATTACCCGGAGAACTAGTCTCTCTTGTGCGTGGTTCTTCGCTAAGGCTGTTTTCAGGTAGAATGATACTCTTGTGACTAGCTAGATCGGAAGATGGTGTGCAAGCAGGATTCGGTGTGTCCTCACATGAAGTACTCGATGAAGGGGTTTCCATAGTGCTAGTGAACATGCATTCATCACTGTATTCATTTGGATAAGTTTTCAGTTCTATACTTGCGGCTTTGATTGGTCGTTCGTCTAGCATGCTGAATACTTCACGATGTCCTATCCTGGCTGAGATGTATCCTAAGGCTAGTTGAATAGTTACTTCATATTCGTATATCCAGTCTTGACCTAACACAAGCTCTTCCAATAAATCCTGATCGTGACATACTAAGAGTTTTTGTTCCATTGTGTTGTTTCCTAAGTGTAGAGGCAAGATAATCTCTCCTATACACTTGGTGATTTTTCCTCTTATTCCAATCAGCTGTGCCTTAGATGGCCGTAATTCCTCTTTGAGTGTCTGTGTCAATGAATACTTGATACAGCTTATAGCGGCTCCTGTGTCAATGAGAGCATCCACTAAGTGGTACTCCATTTTTCCGGCTCCCAAATTCAAATATGGTTGTATCCTTTGTTGACCTAGGTTTTATGTGGCTCTAAAATTAGCCATTGGGATGAGTTCCTCTCCTTGGCGATATCTCTCATCTCTCTCTCTCATCCACTCTTTTCGTTTCTTGATTCGTTCTAGTGCTTCCCGTCTGATTCTTCTCGTATCTTTTCTTCCTCGATGCATCTATTTTTACTCATTATCAATCGTGACATTATTTCTTCAGTTAATGGCTCTAAGTATTTTTTTACTCGACATCCACTGATATAGTTTGGTAATACATCTCCATCTAGAGTTGCTAAGCTGATGGCTCCGCTGGTGGATATGCGATTAATGATTAATGGGCCATATCCTCTTTTTTGTAGTTTGTTTGTGTGTTGTTTCAGGGTATATACCAAAACTAAATCTCCTTCCTTCAAATTTTTATCTTTAATATGAGCATCAAAATATGCTTTCTGTCGCCTTTTAGCAGCATAAATCCTTGCTACTGCTTGTAACCTAGTTTCATGTAGCTTCTCTATTTGATCCAATTGAGCTGAGAGTTCATGTCCTATCCACTCATATGTTGTTGCTACTCTGAGAGTGGGTATTAAGAAATCAATTGGCAAAATAGCATTTTGTCCATACACTAAGTTAAAAGGAGTAGTTCCTATGGCGGTCTTTTAAGCTACTCGGAATGCCCATAAAGCATGATGTAATTGTTTATCCCAATCAGATCTACCATTGTTCACAATTTTAGTGAGAACTGTGCACAAGATTTTATTTGAACTTTCGGCTTGTCCATTGGCTTGTGGGTGATAAGGGGCTGATTTCTTATGGATTACCAAGAATTCATTGAGTAAGGCTTCTATAACCTCATTCACAAAGTGTGTGCCTCTATCACTTACAATTTCTATTGGTAGTCCAAATCTAGTGAAAACGTTCTCGAAGAGAAACTTGGCCGTAGTCCTTGCATCGTTTTTCTTGGTAGCTTTGGCTTCAACCCATTTGGTCAGATAGTCTGTGGCTACAATTATATACTCGGCGTGGGATCCTTTAGCTGGAGGGCTAATAGGTCCTATGAAGTCTATTCCCCATTTTGTGAAAGCTCTTGCACTCATCATGGGTTTTAGTGGCGTTTCATCCCTTCTAATTGGATATTTCGTTTGTTGACATGTATCATACCGTTGAACATATGTGGCTGCATCCTGATGTAAAGTTGGCCACCACATTCTTGCAAAGAGAATCATTTTTGCTATTTTATCTGCAGAGAAATGTCCTCCTGCAGCTCCTCTATGTGCCATTTCTAAAACAGAAAGATACTCGTCTTCATGAATGCACATTCACAAATGATTATCTTGTCCTTGTTTAAAGAGTTGTTTTCCAATAAGAGCATAGTCCTTGCTTTGTTCTACAAGTGCTCGTTTTCTTGCTAGAGTGGCTCCTTCTGGGTACTCTTGGGTCTTTAAGAACTTCACCAGAGGCATGCTCCATCTTGGTGCTATAGTGGAGTAGCATAGAGTGGAGTTCTCTTCTGGATTCCGTTCTTGACAGGTTGGGCAGGCTGATACATAGTTATGCGCATCCCTCTGCATGGTTGGCCAATATATGCCCAATCTCTTTAGTGTTTGCCATGTTCCGTTCGCATTTAGGTGAGTTTTCCATTGATTTACATGTGCTTTTTGAAGCCACATTTCTTGTTCCTCTTCTTCTATGCATCTCATGGTAATCCACTTGAGTCTTGGTGATACAGACTTCCAACAATGATATGAAGGTTTTTAGCCTTCCATAGGTCTTGAGTTCGGTTTGGTGTGATCCCATCTTTAGGTCCATGCGTGAGTATAGGGATCAACTTTTCTACCCATTGGGGACATACTTCGAGGTTAAACAGGTACGTGTCAGGCAGATCATCCGGTACTCTTATGGGTGGTTCTCCATGTGTCATTCTTGATAGGTGATCCGCTCTTATGTGGGTATTTCCTTTATTGGCTACTACTTCAAAATCAAATTCCATCAACAATAGAAACCATCATACTAGTCGCCCCGTATTACAAGGCTTATTGACTAAGTACAGTAGGGCTTGATGATCAATAAAGAATTTGAATTTGTTTGCCAAAAGGTAATGTTGGAACTTTTTTACTGCGTATACCATTCCTAGGCCTTCTCTTTCGGTTGTGGTATAATTTCGTTCTGCTTGATTCAATTGTCTATTGACATAGGCTATAGGGTGATCTAATTCTCCTGTGTCTGGGGGTTGAGTTAAGATGCAACCAATGGCAAACTTGGAAGCATCCACGTGAATATGAAACGGCTTATTCCAATTGGGTACTCGGAGGATTGGTGCTGAACTCAATCGACTCTTTAATTCGTTAAAAGCCTTTTCACATTCTTCAGTCCAGTTAAACTGAGTCAATAATGCATAAAGAGGTCTATCAATTATGGCATACATATGTATAAATCTTCGGTAGTATCCGCAATGTCCCATAAATGCTTGGACTTCCTTAGCAGTCTTTGGTCTTGGCAAATCTAGAATCACTTTGATTTTGTCTTCATCAGTTGAAATTCCATTTTTAGAGACAATATGTCCTAATATTTTTCCTTATCGAACCATGAAGACACATTTTTCTAGGTTGAGGCATACTCTATATTGTCGACATTTGGCAAAGATCTTTTCTAGTTTAGGGATATGCTCTGACCGTTAGCTGAATAAGTGCATAAATCATCCACGTATACCTCCATACTCTTTCTCAAAAACTCCTTGAATACATGGCACATCAATCTTTGGAAAGTGGTTGGGGCATTGGTTAGGCCGAAAGGCATAACCCTAAAGGCGTATACTCCCCATTCAGTTGCAAAAGCTGTTTTATGTTGGTCCTCTGGAGCAACAGCTACCTGATTATATCCTGAAAAGCTGTCCAAAAAACTGTAAACTTCCTTCCCTGCCACCCTTTCCAGCAGATGATCCGTGATGGGTAATGGGTAGCTGTCTCTTATGGTAGCAGCATTTACTTTTTTTAGATTTATGCATACTCTTAATTTACCATTCTTTTTCGGTATGACCACCAAAGGTGACACCCATTCCGTGTGTTCAATCTCATATATGAACCCAACATCTAACAACTTATCTATCTCTTCCTTTATCTTTGCTGAGTAAACATCGTTATATGTGTATGGTCTTTGTTTGGAAGGTTTAGCTTCAGATGTCATAGGGATTCTATGTGCACATATAGAAGGGTCTACTCCTTTCAAATCCTTATATGTCCAGGCAAAGACATCCTTGTATTCCCTTATGAGTAGTATTAACTCTTGTTCTTCCTCCATTGAGACATCCTGTCCTATAAAAGTACATCGTTCTTCTCCTTCCTCTAAGGTTACTACTATTTTCTTGGTCTGCTCTTTGTTGTCATATGCTATTCCTGACTGTGCTTCTCGTTTTGGCATTTGAATAGCAATTCTTCTCTCTTCTACTTCATATTTTTTGAAGTGGGCGGGCACTTCAAATTGGTCTTGAGGCTTGTTTTCTTCATCATTTTTTGCTTTTTCTAATCCAAGCTCCTCTTCCTGTGTTGGTTCTTGATTTATTTCATTAGCTATGATACTTACTTCTTGATTTCCACTTTCTATTTCCATTTGTTCTTGCTCCATTTCAATGCTCTCGTAATCCTCCTTCCATTCTGGTTATCACTTCTTCGTTTACACACACATCGAGAATGGCTAAAATCTGCATCCAACCATGAGGTTCAAATTCTTCATCTAGGAATATTTGAGGCATATAGGCTGGATCTTGTACTGATCTAGCAACTCCTTGCCTTTGCTGCCATCCTTTCCTCCTATCCTCTTCCTTTTTCGCAATTTGGCATATCCATAGATGAGTGTCTTCGTTCATCCATGATTGATCACTTGAATCTATACTATGAATCGACTGATTATCTTCCTCCTTATGAATCTGATTCCATTGTAAGGGGGGAACATCTTGATATGTGTATGTGTGGAGATTTATTCTTGTGGTGGTTCCTTCATGCTATAGGTATACGGCGTCTTTTCCCCAATCTTGCACTACCTTTAGTTGTCTCATGAAAGGTCTTCCAAGTATCATTTCATAGTTGCTAGGCCTTTCAAATTGACAAATCGCTAAGGTGTGTTCGAACTCAACTCCGCAAGTGGTAAAAACTACTCGTTCCAATAATCCCAAGGGTCGTTCAGTGTGTCCGTCTGCCATTTGTATCTTCATGCGTGTTGGTCTTAGAGCTGGTTTTCCCCGTTTCTCCCAGATTTCTTTAGTAGCAATTCCTACTCCAGCTCCAGAATCTAAGATGGATTTAGTGGTGTAACCCCTATAGGTAATTGGAAGCAAGTGTTTCCTTCATCTCCCTCACTAAAATCTCCTACCTTATCGACTGGGATTTTTACTGTGTTTACTTCATCAGACATCTCCTTCTCGTCCACCTTGGTCTCCAATTGGCTGGTCAGTTTCTCTTTCAAATGTGGTTTGACCTTTAACAGTTCTTCCAATGTCAGAGTGCAAGAGATTTTTACCTTTCTAAGGTGTTGTATGATATCCGATGTTTGGACAGATGGGTTCAATTCTTTTTTTCTCATTGAGGGAATGCGTTATAATTCTGAATTATGTTCGTACTCTCCTGTGTAATTTGGCAAAACCTTTACACTATCATTTTCTTCGTTACTTGGATCAATTGGTATTATTTCTTCTGAATTCAGTTCAGGTATGGAGTCTTCAATTTCACCTTCTGCTCCTAGCTCCTCAAAGGGTGGGTCTATTCCTTCCACTTTCTTCCATCGGTCTTCTTGGGCTCTTGCCCACAAATCTTTAGGCCATTCCCCTTCTACTTCGGGAAAAATGGATCCTTCCCTTTTATCCTCACAGTAATTTCCATTATGTGTCTTACCTGCTTCGGGTTTCTCGGGTTCCTTAGGGATGAGACACTCTTGGAATTCTCTTTTGGGAATTTGTGAATTGGGTAATTGAAGAACAGGTTTTTCTAAGGTCTACTGAGCCACTTCAATTAATTTTTTGCATATCTCCAACCTTTCTTTCTCTAGGTCACCTCTTGGATATTCTCTTTCATGTTGTTCGATGGTAGGTCATGCTCTTATTCGTGCCTTGTACGCCTGAATCCACATGGCTAATTCTTCAGGCATGGGATCTGCTAAAACTGATCCTACCTCTTCTTTTTTTGACTTTGCTTTCCGAATTTCTTCTTCCTCTTCTTGTTTCTCTTTTGGATTTTGTTCACTCTCTTCATTTTCCTTCTTTTGTAGTAATTTCTTTTCCTTTATCCGATCTCTACGGTTTTTCCATCTCTGTGTTCATTTACTTGTAACACTTTTCTCAGGCTCTTCCGAGTCTTCAACTAGTTGAGGTGTAGGTATGTTCATTTCTCTGTCACCTTGATCATTTTCCTCAGTTTTGTCTGGGGCCTCTCTAGCTTTGGCTCTAGTTATTGCTTTCAATGGTACAGTGTACTCCTTATTGCTTCCCGATGATTCTATCACTTCTATCACATTAATCTGCACGTTAGAATTAACTTTGTTGGGGTTCTTGGGGCAATCTCTGAAAAGGTGTTCTTTACCACAATCACTACAGTATCCTTCCCAGACTCGCTGTGGTGTTGGTGGGTTTGGTAGTGTACATTCTTTGACATAATGATCACCTCTGCATCTATAACATGGTCCTCTATCCATAGGGACCATCCGGCACTTCCATGCCATAGGCATATGGTTCGTACATTTGCCCATATTCTATCATAGAGCTCTCATAACTGGGATAGTTTCCTTGACTATGGTCATAAGATGAGTCATATGGTTCATTACTAGGCAATGGTGTGGCTGGGACTATTGCTCTCTCTAGGTTTTCTTTAGGTTGAGCCATTTTTACTGGGACAACATTCTGAGGATGGGGTGGTTGTTGTTCTAACACCGGTTGTGGTTGATTGTAACCTTGATAAGCATATGGTCGTGGTACAGGTGCCTGCTGCTGATATGTGGGATATCTAAAGGCTTCACCTCCTTGATCTCTCTGAGGGTATCCGTAAGGACTCATGACAGGTTGTACATGTCTTGATTGCCTATTGTAAGGACAGTTTTCCGTGCCATGATTTGTATACTTTTGTTCTATGCTGCAATATTGTAGAGGGCCTGGAATGGGTGGTCTATTGTAAGCATAAGCAAGTGGTGGGATTACTCCCCTAGTGCACAAATGAGAAGGATGATCACCTCCACAATGCATACATCTTCTAAGCATGGGCACTCTCATTGGGTTGTTGGGATAGTTCCTCTGTCCTTGAACGTTCAGCTTCTTTGCTACTAGGTCGGCTATTTCCTCAACATTGTTCTTAGGGTTTGATGTGCTGCTTGCTGAATCTTCACTCTTCATACTACCTTGAGGTATTTTCAGATCCTCCGCTAGATTGTCCTCTAGGTCAATACATTCTTTCATGCATTCTTGCAAAGTTTGAACTCTCTTCACGTACACCAGAGATCTTAATGATCCATTCAGTAATCCTTCCAAAAATAGTGACACCATTTTGTTTTGAGTAGGCCTCTCTTCCACTGGGCATCTATCCACATATTGCTTGAATCTTCTTGCTGCCAATCGCACTGATTCTCTAGGAGCTTGCTTAAAGCTATGAATCAACGATGACGAGTTGTTTTTAATTCCAGACTTAGTGAATTCCTCAATCATTTCTTGATAGACTTGTTCCATATTTTGAAAATTGTTAGGATCTAATGGCTGGAACCAAGCTAAAGCTGTGTCTGTCAAAGTTAGACCAAAAGACTCATATTGGATCAAGAAATCTTCTACTTGTTCGGCTCTGATTACTTGCTTGAATTCAGCTATATGATTGTAAGGTTCACTAGAGCCATCATAGTGATTTCTCATGCATTTGGCCACTTGAATTGGCCTTAATCTTCTTCTTGCTTCAAGCGGTCTAGGCATTACAGGGAAAACTGGTCTTCCAATGGGTATACAACGTTCTCTTGCTATAGGTGGTCTAACTGGGGCAGGAATTCCATTTCTTGGATCAACAATGTGATGATGGTGGGGAAGTCAGGATCTTGTAACTCGTAGATAGTCACTGGGTTAGGGGCTGCTTCCCATATTGAAGAGTGGGCTCTAAGGAGATGCTCTATTTCATTGATCAAATACATATCCATTAAGGAGTCATCTTGGGGAATTAGGTCTCCTCTCCAAACCCTAACAACAATAGATCTCCCTCTAGGTGTGGTCACTTGCACTTCATCTCCGTCTTCATTAAGGTTTGGAGTAGTGTTTTCTTCCCCAAGTTCATTGATATTTTCAGGATGTTCTGTAACAACATACTGGATATCCCTTTTATCCATATACAATCCTCCTGCATACTTAACTGCTGGCCTAGGCACTATGTAAGCATCTGAAGCCTTCTTCAGTCTGGTCACCGATCTGTTTAGACCATCTAGGTAGACAGGTATCTCATGTTGATTGGTGGTCACATATTCTAAAGATGTTTGATATTCTCCCTCAATAATTGACATCATGCCAATCGTTGGTGCAGTGTTTTACATATCCTCTGAAGCCATAGGAATTTCTTCTTCTGACTCACTAGAGGTTTCAGAATAATGTGAACGGCTACTTGGTTCGGCTACACTTCCTACAGAAGAGATCACACTTCTTCGGCTTCCTAGGGTTCTTCTAGATCTTAGGTTCATCCACTTAAAAGCTCTGATCAACCTTTGCCAACCTCTGGCTTCTAGAGCTCTTCACCAAGGGTCTGTATTCTAGAAAAATTTGGTGGGGACAGGACTAACTGTGAATCCTCAAGTCACGATACTTGACCTCCAAAAAAGTTCACGATACTCGACCTTTGACTCAGACGATATACGATATCTATCCGAGACGATACACGATACTTCACGGGAGACAATATTCGATACTTGGATAAAGACGATACTCGATACTTAGTAGACACGATACACGATACTTGAGTTCACACGATACACGATACACGATACACGATACTTGAGGAACTCGATACTCGATACACGATACTTGAGAGACTCGATACTCGATGCACGATACTTGAGGGACTCGATACTCGATACACGATACTTGAGGGACTCGATACTCGATACACAATACTTCAGGGACTCGATACTCGATACACGATACTTGAGGGACTCGATACTCGATACACAATACTTGATAAGTATCGCGATCAGGGATCTCACGATACTCGATACTTGGTAAGTATCACGATCAGGGATCTCACGATACTCGATACTTGGTAAGTATCGCGATCAGGGATCTCACGATACTCAATACTTGGGAAGTATCGCGATACTCAACCACAGGAGATCACGATACTTGTTAGGTATCGCGATACTCGACCGCGGGAGAACACGATACTTGACACTTTTCAACTTTTTGCAAGTGTTTTTTTTTGGATTTTAATTTCATACACATGTGCCTAGAGTGCATCTACCCTCCCCTTTTAGCCTGAATCAGAAAATTACTTCTTCTCTACCCCGGTATGTCCTTCACGATACTTCACGTAGATTGTTTTTTTTGAAATGCTTAATTTATGTGATAAGGATGAGAGAATGATATATGTGCTTACCTTAGGTACTCTCCCTCAACCCTTTAACCACGCTGAATTGCTCTGTGCAACTCAAACAGCCCGGAATTTAACTCACGGTACTCGACAGTAGCCTCTCACGATACTTGTTCAAGAGACAAGTGACTTACAAAATGACATTTTTTGGCTTTTATACTTTTGAATTTTCCTACTCACTGAAAAAAACAACAAGACAAAGACTGAAAGCTACTCTAATTACTTAACCTACTCCCTTACTCCTCCTACTCTACTCACTCCACTCACTTTCCTAGACTAATAACTCACTACACACACTTCAAGAGTGAGAAGTAGTAAGTGCGGATGAATGTGACTTACCAAAGAAGAGAAAATCACTACTCCTCCTCTCGCTTCAATGCAAAAAGCTACTTACCATCACACGAATGCCTCGGTTTGATTCGACACTCCCCAGCAACGGCGCCAAAAAACGTGTGTACCTAAGAACTAACTTAGGGACTTGTGGAGAAAGAGACTATACCTCAATCCCCTTCAAGTGCATATAGTGGGGATTCACGCTTTAGTTATCAATCCGATGAGTATCAAAACCTAGCCGAGTGTATGAAGACATGCATTCAAATGACGATCAATGCAAATGAGCTACTCAAAGAGTGCAAACAAGGCAAAGATTAAACCAAACAAGGTTCAACTGTCAGTCATGGTGTCGCGATACTTGGTGGAGCATCCAACAGTAAATTGAGCTTTTCTCTCCACTTCGAGCTCCAAATATAGCGAATAGCATATGCGTTTCGAAGCTCTCGAGAAGATGCATCCAATGGGGGTTCAATTCTGACGCTTCTACTTCAAGTTATGAGCAAAATACTGAGTCGTGAGAATGACCTTCAGTTGAACCCAAACGAGTTCTACTAGACCTGTAGTAGACTTCAAGATGCTTATACTGACGAACCAAAAGTAGTATATATCTTTGGTATACTTCAGCACTTCCTACACTTCACACACACCTTAACCACAGCAAACAAACGCTTTCATGGATAGACAACACTTCCTAACACTCTTTCCAAGCAACACACATGCATACCAGCTCACAAAGAAGAAGATATAGAGAGGAGAAGACACAAATTCGAAATTCTGTGCTCTTGATTCTCACAATGGTAAAAAGTGCCTACAAAGAGTCACAAATTGACTTATATACATGTGCCCTAAAAATGGTCCTTTCACACAAGAGACCGGCACTTTATTCACTAAAAGGCTAATTTCCTACTAATTTACACAGGTAAACTACTAATCGTTTGTGGGGGTGCACCTAGAGGACTCCTCTAGTGCATTTACAACGGAAAATTTATTAGAGAATGATTATGATACAAAAATAAGCTGTCCAAATCGGAAAAATTTTGGTGCCCTTCTTTTTCTCTGCCTTGTGATCTCTTTGCTCTACAACACTAGGCTTGTTGCAAAAGGTTATTCTTAGGAAAGAGGCATTGATTTTGACGAGACCTTTGCACCCACATGCCGAATGACTACCATTCGTAGCATTTGTGTACTTGTAGCTCATCGTGGTTGTTGAAAAGTGCATTTCTGAATGATGATTTACATGGAGAAGTGTATGTATTTCAGCCCCATGGTTATATGCAAAAAGGGAATGAAAAAAGTGTGTACGTTGAAAAATCCATTATATGGTTTGAAGCAAGCACCATGTGCTTGGTATGAAAAGATACATGCCTACTTGATTGCACATGGTTTTGAGAACAGTCTAACTGAGAGCACCTTATATGTCAAGCATGCAAATGATGTGCTTCTGATCATTGTTGTCTATGTTGATGACATGCTGCTTACTACTAATGAGAAACATATTGCTGATTTTAAGGTTGATTTGCTTGCCTCTTTTGAGATGTCAAATTTGAGGCATTTTCATAATTATTTGGGCATTCAGTTTATGCAAGTTGATGGTGGAATAGCTTTGGTCCAGTATATTGACACATTTTTGCAATGTTTTGACCTTGAAAGACTGTAAATCTATTGCCACTCCTATGGAAATGATTAATTCTTTAAGATGTTTGAGATGCATTTGATGTTGTTTTCTATCAGTAGGTTGTTCGATGCTTGATTTACTTATGCATTACTTGGTGTGATATTTAGTTTGCTGTCTCTCAGATGGGTAGGTTTATGCATTTCCCTGGTGTCAAGCATTGGTTGGAGGTTAAGTGCATCTTTTGCTACTTGAGTGGTACTCGACTAATTGGATGTTGTATCCCAAGGGAGGATCACTACCGCCAGATTTACACACTTTTTCTAACTCTAACTAGGCTAGTTGCTATGAAACTCTTGTGTCCACTAGTGGTTTTTGCTTCATGCTTGGTAGCTCATGCATATCTTGGTTGAGCAAGAAGCAACCTACTATGGCCACTTCTAGTTGTGAGGCTAAGTATCGGGAAACTTTCACAATGACTGTGTAGCATGTGGTGTAGATTCCTTTTGGTTGATTTGAGTGTTGGTCAGTCTTCTAGAACCACCATCTTCATTGAAAGTCAGAGTGCATTGGCAATTGCGAGGAACCCTGTGTTATATGCTCGCACAAAGCACATCATCATTATGTCAAGAAGAGGTTCTCTGCTAGAGAGATTAGTTTGGCATATGTGCCCACATAGGATACCATTGCATATCTTTTCAGAAAGGCTTTTGTTCGAGTTTGAGGTCTGCCAAAGCATGCGAATAACACGAGGAAGAAGAAGAAGAAGGTCGGAGTACAACACACAATAATGAATATATTACCAAGAGATTACATAAAGATAAGTGACCCATTAGGGTTATGGGCATATATACAAGTCGGGGGGAAAAAACCTCCTAAAGAGGAAAAAAAGTATCTCGACGGTCCTAGTGTGTTCACACACATCGCTACCTTAATATATCAACAAATCCCCCCCTAGGAGTGATGTGGTGAACAAGGAGCTAGCACTCGTGTATAAGGAAGTGTCAAGCTACAAAAGGAAGTAAGCCCAACGATTTGCGGAAAGCTTCAAACTTCTTCGTAGGTAGAGCCTTTGTGAAAAAGTTTGAAATCTTCTCCTATGTGGGAACATATGCAAAATTGATCTCTCCAGCAGAGAACCTCTCCGTGATGTAATGAGTGCTTAGTGCGAGCATGGAACATAGGGCTCCTCACAATATTCAATATGCTCTCACTGTCAGTGAAGATGGTGGTGGCAGAAGACAGACCAACACTCAAATCTGCCATAAGGAGTCTGAGCCATGCACACTCAACAGTCATTGTGAAAGCTGCCCTATACTTAGCTTCACAATTAGACATGGCCACAATAGCCTGCTTCTTAGTTAACCAAAATATGCATGAGCTACCAATCATGAAGCAAGAACCACTAGTGGACACATAAGTGACATAACAACCAGCCTAGTTAGAATAAGAAAAAGCATGTAAATCTGGCGGTAGGGATCCCCCTTGGGATAAAACAATCCAAATAGCCAAGTACCACTCAAGTAGAAAAAGATGCGCTTAATTGTCGGCCAATGCTTGACACCTGGGCAATGCATAAACGTGCTCATCTATGAGATAACAAATTGAATATCCGACCGAGTAATGTGTAAGTAAATCAAGCATCCAACAACCTACTAATAGAGAACAGCATCAAATGTATCTCCAGCATCATGAAGACTCAATCATAAGCTTGTCTCCATAGGAGAGGCAATAGGTTTATAGTCCTCAATATATTTTGTTTGACACAAAGCTATTATGCCATCAACTTGCATAAATTGAATGCCTGAAAATCCCGAACATCAAAGAAACGGCTGACCTCCAGATCAGCCTCAACAAGAAGTGGTGCCTGTCTTGGACGCGGCTTCGGTGGGACATGAAATTCATGGGTATCTGGCACCCCCTAATTGAGATTAAGAAGTCTGTCCTCTTATGGCAAATTCTTCATCGAGGAATTTGGACCAACCATAAGGCTAGCAAACTTTGTGGGATCCCTCCTTGGTGCAAACGCTGCCACCGTGCTATCGAAGATGTCCCACACATCTTCCTTACTTGCCCCAACTCCTACAGAATCTGGCAGACGGTTGGAATGAAAATCAGACTTCAAAAACAGCTTAGTTGGAAACAAGTCCTTTTGGGAGAAGCGATTGGCTGCTCTGCGACACTCTGGAACGCCATCAGAGGGGAAGTCCTGTGGAAAATCTGGCGGGAGAGGTGTGCTCTCAACTTCGGCGATCCCCCCAGGGAGTGGTCGATCGAGAAATCACTATTCCTCCTTGGCAAAAGGATCGTCAACAGTAAGAAATCCCCCCCCTTCAGGCACCATCAAGTCCTCCTTTTGATTAACAACAAGCTCAAACCCAAGTGGGCCCCGCATGAGGGCGATGAGAGGGTGATTAACCTTCTCTGTAGTGCAACCTAGGATTCAATCAAGCTTCCCCTGCTTTGTGGGATTTGGGGGGTCCCGTGGGCACTAGTCCCCTTCTATTGTACCTTTATTTCTTAATTTAATTCAAGTCCGGGAGAGTAGGCTATTGCCGAACTTCCTTTATATTAAAAAAAAATGCCTCAAATCTGACATCTCAAATGAGGCATGCAGATCAGCCTTAAAATCAGCAATATGCTTCTCATGAGGACCAGTGAGAAGCATGTTATCAACATAGAAAACAATGATCAGAAGTGTTGATATATTTAGGTAGTGATGTGTGTGAACACACTAGGACCGTCAGACACTTTTTTCCCTCTTTAGGAGGTTTTTTCCCCCCGACTTGTATATACACCTATTGCCCTAATGGGCTACTTATCTTTGTATATTCTAGTGGTAATGCATTCAGTATTGTGTGTTGTGCTCCAATCTTCTTCTTCTTCCTTGTGCTGTTCGCGTGCTTCCGCAGACGTCTAACTCCAACAATTGGTATCAGAGCTGGCTGTCGCTTCATGTTCGAAATCAAACTCACAACCTCCCGGTTAGGAGTGCGATGGGCTAACCACTTGCCCCAAAAGCCATGGTTCCCTAATCCTCTCTCTTAAGGCGTGGTTCAACCATCTCCTACTAAGATTATGTGACATTCCTTCCTCCTTAGACTGAGCATTGTCCTCAATGCTCACTTGTGGACTCTTCTAACTCTTGGACCCACTTTCCATGCATGAGTGCTTCCACCAACCTCAAACTCCAGCACATGGACCAAATTTGGATCTATCCCACCCTCCATGGGTGCCCAAATGCCCATGTGCCTTCATCCAAGGCCAATATCACACTCACCACAGATAAACGCTTTTTCCAAGTGCCCACAAATGAGGCGCGAACCTCCGTCTCGCCCAATTTCTTAACTAGGTTCTGATACCAATGTTGGGAATCGAACTCACAACCTCCCGGTTAGAAGTGCGATGGGCTAACCACTTGCCCCAAAAGCCATGGTTGAGGATTACTCCCTAATCCTCTCTCTTAAGGCATGGTTCAACCATCTCCTACTAAGATTATGTGACACTTCATATAGGGCGTCGTCGATACCCCCTCTTTTTGGCCTCCGAATGCACTATTGTAGCGCTTGTGCAGGCTATTTTTGTCCTTTTGTGCCAAAGGTATATACCGAATTCGATTCGCCAATATAAGCATCTCGAAGTCTTCTACAGGTCTAGCAAAATTTTTCTTGGCACTTCTGTTCAACTTTTTGAGATACAGTCAATTTTCTGCATCAAGGTATTTTAGTCATCAGCCATAACTGAAAGCAGTGATGTATTCTGTATGCTGGGTGTTGAGGATAAGTTGGATGGTACCAACTACCCGTTATGGCTTATATGATGCGACATGTATTGGTTGCAAAAGGACTGTTGTCAAACATCCCATCATTCCTCATATACACTCTTGCATAACAGCTAAGGATGCTTGGGATACACTTATCACATTGTACTAAGCTCGGAATGAGGCTCGTGTTGCTTACCTCCGAAAACAGTTGGAGAGTGAGCACATGAATGAAGGTGATTCTATGGATAATTTTCTAACAAAGATCAAAGACTTGAAGGAACAATTGATTTCTACTAATGAGGTTATACGAGATAACTCAATTGTGCAGACCAGAATGGTCTTCCTGATTCAGAGTTTTGCTTCTACTCTTCAGTTGATAATGAAAGGCAATCCAAATGCCTTGTCATTTGAGGAATTAGTCTCTGTTTTGTTGCAGGAAGATCAGTCCAGGCAGAACAGATCCATTATGCATGTTGCAGATCAAGCTTTCATGGCTAGTTAAAAGGGCAAAGGAAAATGGAGCTCTTCAATTAGTAAGCAGAAATCTGCTAATACTGCATAGTCGAAGATGGAAGACAAAGATGAAAAGAAATCAGAAAAGCAGAAATTGTTTTGCAAGTACTGTAAAGGAAATGATCATATCATAAAGAACTTTCCAAAATTGGCTGCTAAAGAGACAAAGAAGAAAGAGGCTGGAATGGTTGTTGCAGAGGCCTCTATACCAAAAATAGAGTCTGCTAATCTTGTGTAGGAAGAAGAATGGGCGTTTACTACTGTTTGCAGTTTTGACCCATCTTCGCATGAGCAGTGCATGTCTACAGTAGACTCAGATGTTTGGTACTTTGATAGTAGGGCGACCAAAGATATTACCTCGTAGTGTAGTTTCTTCTCTTCACTCGAGCCTGCCCCTACAGGGAATACTGTCACATTCGCCAACAACTCCTCTTATCCTGTTATGGGAGTTGATAAGATCATTTTGACTACTATTGATGGTAGTTCTTTCACTTTGTCAGATGCTTTGTTTATGCCAGGGATCAAGAAAAATCTATTATCAATTTCTACTTTAGCCAAGATCGGCTTGGTTGTGAAATTTGTTGATGAAAGATATACAGTTCATGATCTATCAAATGGCAACATGATTATTGCTGCTAGCATTTTATGTCGTGGGCTATATAAGTATCAAATACAGCGCTCTCTGTAGCTCTCAATGAAGGTCTTCCTTTTTCTGAAAATTGGAGAACACCTCCCGAAGACAATGATTGCCGACTTAATTCATGGACGCACGGAGCTCGATGATGATCTTTCCGCCCAGCCACGTACTATCCATTTAATCTCTCTCTCTTATGAATTGAGTCCTATGATCTACACATGAGTGCCACATGGCACTCATGTGTGAATCCTCTAAATAGGGTTAAGAGGTGGTTCACACCTCCTCCATTTATTGACTCCATATAACATTTCCTTCCCCTTAACTCCATTTTTGTCCTCAAAAATGGTACTAGAAGGTCTAAAGAAAGAGATCATCAAAGGAATAGTACTCCCACTAAATCCCCATGCATAAAAATACATGGTTCTGTCTCCGTGTTGTTTCCCCATATCCTTCCCCTTAAGAAGACTCTTGGAAAGGTAATCTAAAGTTGGGAAACCGTCTCTGAAGGGTGCTAACCTGCTCCCATGTAGCACTATCTTCTGAGCTATCTTTCCACTTTACTAGATACTCTTTATATAAGTGACTTCTCGTCCGTTTCTCTCGAGTGCGTAGTATGCTCTCAAGCTCATGTGGAATAGATTGGACAGAAATAGGCTCTACTACCTCACTATCTGGAATGAGGTTGTCAGATTCACTCAGTCTTTTCTTAAGCCGGCTAACATGAAAAACTCGATGGATTTGACTACCCTCTGGAAGTTGGAGCTGGTAAGCCATCTTTCCTATTCTCTTAAGTATTTGGAAAGGTCCACAATACCTAGGAGATAATTTTGGACAAGGTCCCGTCTTCATGGTTTCAGATCTAGATGGAACTGTAAGATAGACTTGCTCTCCTACCTCAAAGTTGATGTCTCTCCTTTGAGGGTCAGCATAGGCTCTAGCTCTATACTGAGCTCTCCTAATGCTGTCCTTAGCAAGTCTAAGCATATTGTTCATCTCTTCCAAGAAGTCCTTTGCAGCTTGAACTTTTTCATTCTGCAAGCCTACTTCATAAGGAGCTCTTGGCTGAAACCCATACATAATCATAAATGGACTATGCCCAGTGGAAGAGTGCTTGGCATTATTATATGCAAACTCTACTATAGGTAAGTACTCTTCCCGATTAGTTTGCCTTTCATTTACATATGCTCTAAGCATATCCTCTAGGATTCGGTTAACCCTTTCTGTTTGCCCATCCGACTACAGATGCTCGACCGTGCTCATGCTAAGTTTCATATCCAACCTTTTGAAGAGCGCTCTCTAAAAGTGTCTAGTAAACTTCCTATCCCGATCGAAAACTATGTCTAAAGGAAGACTATATAACGGATATAGGTTCTCCACAAAAAGTCTAGCCAACTTTGGTTCTTCATTGTAGTACGTATCGGAATGAACCTAGCCATTTTGGTTAACCTATCCACAATTACCGAGACCGAGTCGTGCCCTCTCTGTGTCTTAGGTAATCCGACTATAAAGTCCATGGAGATACTCTCCCACTTCCCATTAGGAACATCCAATGGATGGAGTAGTCCTCCAATCCTCAACCTCTCAGCTTTGTTGACCTGACATTTGTTGCACTTAAGCACATACTTTAGGACGTCCTTATGAAGTCCAGGCCAATAAAACTGCCTCTTAGCAAGATCATAAGTATGTTAATTCCTGGGTGTTTCGCACTAGGTGTGTCATGACACTCATACAAAATATGCCGTCTCATCTCAATATCTCTAGGGACACACACCTTACCTTTGTATAACAGATATCCATCATGGACACTGTAATTCTTCCACTTGAATCCTTCTTGAGTACCCGTCGATACTCCATCCTCACCAAAAACTCGTATATCACGATCCCTATTCTCGATGGCCTCCCAAATCTCAGAATATGCAGGATTAAGCCTACATTTCCCTCTAATGGACTCAGGTAGCTCACTAGTGATCTGAGTAAAACTCAGTCCATTAAGCATAGGCATGCGGCTAAGTGAATCAGCCACTACATTAAACTTTCCCTTCCTATACCTAAGCTCATAATCAAACTCTTGAAGGGTCTCTACCCATCGGGCCTTATGACCTTTAAGGTCTGTTTGATTAGAGAGCCACTTAATGCTCTCTTGATCAAACACTATCGTGACTTTGACACCATATAAATAATGACGCTACTTCTTCAAAGCATGGACTATTGCATACAACTCCTTCTCATAGACGGAGTAATTCTTTTGAGCTGGTTCTAGATTCTTACTCTCAAAAGCTATTGGTCGACCATCTTGTACTAAAAGCGCTCCTATGGCAAAGTCACTTGCGTCAGTCTCAACCACAAATGGTTTGTTGGGATCTGCTATATGTAAAAGTGGAGCTGTAGCAATTGCTATTTTCAACTTTTCCATACTTTGCTTCTATTCGTCTCCCCAATGAAAGGCTTTCCCTTTTCATTTAAGCTGTTCCATCATCGGAACAACAATCTTGGCATAGTTCTTAATGAATCTTTGATAGAAACCTGATAACCCTAGGAAGATGTGCAGCTCTTCCAGGTTCCTTGGGTGTGGCCATTCCATAATAGCCCTTACTTTTTCAGGATCCATCTGGATTCCATCTTGGGAGACTATATGCCCAAGATATCTAACCTCTCTCTTGAAAAATTCACACTTTGATTCCTTAGCAAAAAGTGAATTTTCCCTTAGCACTTGAAATACTTTCCTCAAGTGTTTGAAGTGCTCCTCTTCTGATGCACTATAGATCAGAATGTCATCCAAAAAGTCTACTACAAAATGTCCTAGATAAGGCCGTAGAACACTATCCATGAGCTTCATGAAAGTGGTAGGAGCATTGGTGAGGCCAAAAGGCATCACCAAAAACTCATAGTGCCCATATCTAGTCCTAAATGCAATCTTAGGGACATCCTCTGCCCTAATCCTGATTTGATGATATCTTGATCTAAGGTCAAGCTTGGTAAAATACCTAGCTTGATGTAACTGATCAAATAGATCTTCCAACCTAGGCATTGGAAACCTATTTTTGATAGTTACCTTATTAAGTGCTCTATAGTCTATACATAATCTTATAGAGCCATCTTTCTTTTTAACTAGGAGCATTGGTGATGCCCAAGGTGAGTTACTAGGTTTAATGAAGCCCTTATCTAAATAATCCTGCAATTGCTTCTCAACCTCCTCATGCTCAGAAAAACTAAGCCTATAAGGTGGCCTACAAATGGGGTTAGTGTTACTTACAACCTCAATGGCATGGTCAATGTCCCCTCTCTCAGGTGGTAGCCCTCTAGGTAAGTAAGTGGGAAAAACATCTCTATCCTCAAACATAAGATCCTTAAAACTTTTAACCACACACTCTTGCAAAAAAAAGAATAGTAGAAAGTCCTGTTCATATTTACATTCCTAGCATGAAAATATACATCAGATGAGCTATCTTTACAATGCTCCATATCATGACTATACAATAAAAACATGTCCTGTACATGCTGAGAATAACAAAGACTATACAACTCTAGTGATGAAATGAGAGGTGCACTAGGTACATCTCTCTCTCCCTGAATACAAACTTTACTTCCATTCTTTTTCAAATTCGAGTGTGTTGTTTTGATAGCTGTGTTTAAGTATGTCCCCCAACCCCCATAGCCACTCTCTTCCTAAGACTAGATCTGTCCTCTCCATATTCATAATTTGGAAGTCCATATAATCAGTATAGTCCTGCATCTTGACTTCCAAATTGGATACCATAGTATCCCATATTCTTTTATCTTGCCATTGCATCATAGATATGTATTTATGTGCACTAGGCTACTGGGGAATCTTTAATTTCTTGGCCAAATCATAGTTTATAAAATTATGAGTGGCAGAGTCATCTATCATGACCCGCATCCTGGTCCCCTATACACTACCATGCAGTTTAACTAGGTCATGTGGTCCAAACTACGATGACCACAATGACTGAATCAAACAACATGTGTGCTCTATATCCTCGTGCATCACCTCCACTCCCTTGCAGCTAGAGCTGCCATGAATAGGAAGGGTTTGCACTACGTGGACCGCCTTTTTACCCTTTTTAGGGGCCGTACTAGTCTGTTCCTTCCTTCTTTTCTTCCCCCTTCTTGAGTGGACAGTTCCACTGTGAATGGCTAGGAGACAGGCACCTAAAACATAGGTTCTCTCTTTTGGCCCTCTCAAACTGATCTGTGGATAACCTAGGCCCTTGTGATCTTTGATTTTTTATAAAAACTTTGTTTTTCCCAAAAGACAACTTCTTCTTGAATTTAGTCATACTAAGATGCTTGAGGGGCTGATTTGTCTCCATATGAGTATACTGAGGATGGTTATGGTCCTCATATATCTGTGCATACTTGATCGCCTCCTCAAACGTCTTAGGCGCAAATGATGTCTCCATAGTGGGATAGGTAGACCGAAAGAGGCCTACCTCTCTGTGTAATCCTATCCCACTCATCCCAATTCCTCTCCTCCTCGTTCTCGAGACTTTTAGAAAAAGAGTCTCAAACTGAGTCCAGTCAGTAGGGATAGAGTTCGCCTCCTTAAGACTCATCCACCACTTGTAAGCACGCGGGCTGAGGGAGAGACTCGCCTCAAGCACACGGTGCTCTGATGGGGTGCCCTTCAATTGATGCAAATCATGCCACTTTTGTAAAAAAGTGTAGATTGCATACTTTTTCCTGTCTCGGTCATCCCCCGTAAAGGTAGGTGGCTTCAAGTCTTTCAAGAGGGGAGCTTGCCTAGAGCTCTCTCCTTTGTGCTTACTAGGAAGAGAAATATCTTTCCTAGTGAGCTCCAAAGGAATAGGAGGGGTCTCTCTTTCCTTCCTAGCTAGGAAAGAGGTGACACTTGTCTCTAATGAGATCATTTGAGACTTAAGCTGTTGTATAAGAGATGTAATGCTACCAAGATCTTTCTCTAATTTAAGGATTTGCTCTTCCAAGTCTATGAATTGGTCACGAGTGACAAATTCATCTAACAGTTCCTCATAAGTATACTCTTCCTGTGAAGGCTCTTTTTCTTCTAAGTTCTCTTCTATTTCTTGCCCTAATTCTACTTCTTCCATTCTAGAATCAGGATCCTCTAGTTGCTCTTTAGATGGAGAAGTGGTTTCAACTACTTGTTTACCTTTATATTCCATGTTTTAGTTCCCTTCCCCCATTTGCTAACTATAGTGTATGAAAATGAACGGAAGTAAAGCTCAAATATGCAAGAAGAAGAGAAATATATCACAAGAGCACTTCCCTATTACAAAGTAAAACTGCAGAAGCGATATCCAAGTGATCCTTGAAGCTTTAGGTCGACGATTTTGAATCCTTGCCAGGCCCAAACAAAAATTGTAAATGTCCGGTTAGTCCGGGGAGGTTCTAAACACCAAAAACCATCCAAAACAATGCCAAAACCACGTGGGAATAGCCCTAACCGGGGAAACTGAGTAAAACTTAGCAACTTCTGAGATTTATCAATCCTCGCCAGTCCAAGAAATGTAGCCCAGCACCTGTACTTCAAAATTTTTAGACTATCCCAAGTGAAAAAAGTGAATTTGGACACCGGATGGCAAAAAATTAGGCCTGAGAGTGGCTGCCTAGTTCCTATTGAAGCGCTCCAGAGAGATTTTGGTGGGGTAAATCTCATCCAAATCCAACATCGATGGTCTTTGAGCAAAGCCAAGAGTATAGCTTCGAAACGTGACCAAGACTTTCTAAATCCGATATCGTATGAGCAAGCTATGGTGCGGAGAAGCCGGGTAGGTCAAGAGTACGAAGGAAAAATGCTAATCTTCTTGGAGGAGTGACTTTGAGAAGCTCCAAACTGAGAAATTGAAGCTTTTTGAATCAAGCTAAAACCCAAACCCTATCTCCACAACCCATATTACATATATGCATCATTATTTTGCCCACACTCTTGATTCATAGGTTGTTGTACCCTTGCACTTTTGCAAAAAAAAATTTCGAAAGCTGAAAAAGTGGAGTTTATCCCTTCCTTATGTGCTTTGAAGGATGCCTGCGTTGAGCTGTGAGGAGAAGTGCCCATAATCCCACATGGATGGTATGGCTACCTGGGCACTCAAGATATATAAGATATCAAGTTGATTTGTTTCTTATCCAAGAGGAAGAGTGGAGAGAGATGGGAGCTCAAAGCTGCCCTTTGCGTGCGCTTTGCCTGGAAACTCGTGTCTTTATCCACACATGCACACTAGTCTGTGATCGCGTGCCTGTTGGCTCCGATACCAGTATCAAATACAACGCTCTCTGTAGCTCTCAATGAAGCTCTTCGTTTTTCTGAAATCTAGAGCACACCTCCTGAAGACAATGATTGCCGACTTAATTCATGGATGCATGGAGCTCGATGATGATCTTTCCGCCCAACCACATACTACCCGTTTAATCTCTCTCTCTCTCTCTCTCTTATTGATTGAGTCCTATGATCTACACGTGAGTGCCACATGGCACTCATGTGTGAATCCTCTAAATGGGGTTAAGAGGTGGTTCACACCTCCTCCATTTATTGACTCCATATAACAATAAGCTCATAGACTATGAAAGATCTGTAAATGATTCGACATGTGCAGTACGTGATTCTCAGGCTATGTGAGATGCAAAGCTTTGGCATGCACGCTTTGGTCATCTGAATTTCGCTAGTTTGCTACACCTACATAAATCTGAAATGGTGTCCTCTTTGCCCAAACTTGAGGCACCTGGAAAACATGTTTGTGAAGGCTGTATTTTGGGCCAAATGTAGCGTTCCTCCTTTCCAAAAGATGGTTCAGTTTGAGCTACTCAGAAATTGAAGCTTGTACATAGTGATGTCTCTGGTCCTATGCAGATATCTTCTTTTGGAAATTATCTTTACTTCGTGACTTTCATTGATGATTTTTCCAGGCATGCATGGGTATATCCATTGAAGGCAAAGTCTGAAGTGTTCATGTGCTTCAAATAGTTTTTGGTTTTGGCTGAAAATCTATCAATATGTAAATTGGGCACCCTCCGTTCTGATCAAGGGGGGGATATATGTCTTCTGATTTTAATGCATTTCTGGCTGAGCATGGGATAAAACACCAGTGTATAGTGCCATATACACCTCAATAAAATGGAGTTGCTGAACGAAAGAGCAGGTCACTCATGGAGATGGCGAGGTGTATCGTCAAGAATCAGGCTTTACCACATAGTTTCTGGCTTGAGGCTGTCATGTGTGCAACATATGTACTTAATAGGTGTCCCACTAAAGTGCTGCAGTCTATCACTCCATATGAGGCTTGGTATGATTGCAAGCCATCTGTTGCTCATCTATGTGTTTTTGGTTGTTTGGCATATGCATTGGTGCTTGAATAATATCGCAGAAAATCGGATGATAAAGCAATAAAATGTATTTTTGTTGGATATAGTTCTGAAAGTAAAGGCTATCATCTGTATCATCCACAAACTAAACACATTTTGGTTAGCCGTGATATTGTTTTTGTGGAAGATGCTATTCAACCATTTATACTAAGGAGACATCTATTAGCTCCAAAGACATGTATGATACCTTTCTTTCTCTTTTTACAGGTGGACACTCTAGTGCTGGTCCTAATGAGGCAACTTCTCAGCCTTTGTAGGTTTCATGTGATGATGCAGATCATCCCATTTATGATGCAGATTTACATGATGCACTTGTTGATGAGAGAGCTGATATTGAGCAAGCAAAAACTATGCCAAAATGGCTGGTGTAGACTTTGCGTGATAGCAAATTAGATGCACCTCTGTCATATCGTACTCGACTAGGATCTCATAGTGCCTTTTTTGCATCAGATTGCTATGGTATGGCTGTATCTAGTCTCTATGATGCGAATGAGCTTGTTTCATTTGATCAAGCACAAAATTCAGAAAATTGGATGGCTGCTATGCAATCTGAATATGATGCATAATGAAGAATGGCACTTGGTCTTTATGTGACTTTCCTCCTAGCAAGAAGGCCATTGGGACTAAGTGGGTATACAAGCTGAAGTGTAAATCTGATAGTACAGTTGACGGGTATAATGCTAGGCTTGTTGCAAGGTGTTATCTGGAGGAAAGAGGCATTGATTTTGATGAGACCTTTGGACCTACTTGCCGAATGACTACTTTTCATAGCGTCTGTGCACTTGCAGCTCATCATGGGTTGAATGTACATCAGTTGGATATCAAAACAACATTTCTGAATGGTGACTTGCATGAAGAAGTGTATGTTTTTTAGCCCCTTGGCTTTGTGCAGAAAGGGCATGAGAACCAAGTGTGCAGGTTAAAGAAGGCATTATATGGCTTAAAGCAAGCACCACCTGCTTGGTATGAAAAGATACATGCCTATCTGATTGCACATGGTTTTGAGAACTGTCCAACTGAAAACACCTTATATGTCAAGCATGCTAATGATGTACTTCTGATCATTGTGGTGTATGTTGATGACATGCTGCTCACTGGTCCTCATGAGAAGCATCTTGCTGATTTCAAGGCTGATTTACATGCCTCATTTGAGATGGCTGATTTGGGGCATTTGCATCATTATTTGGGCATTCAGTTTATGCGCATTGATGGTGGAATGGATTTGTGTCAGACAAAATATATTGACACATTATTGGAGCGTTTTGGCCTTGAAGACTGTAAACCTATTGCGAGATATTCAGTTTGCTGTCTCATAGATGAGCAGGTTTATGCATTGCCTAGCAGTAAAGCATTGGTAGGCGGTTAAGCACATCTTTTGCTGCTTGAGTGGTACTCGGCTACTTGGGTTGTTTTGTCCCAAGGGGGGATCACTACCGCCAGATTTGCATGCTTTTTCTGACTCTGATTGGGCTGTTTGTTATGACACTCGTGTGTCCACTAGTGGCTTTTGCTTAATGCTTGTAGGGTAATGTATATCTTGGTTGAGCAAGAAGCAACCTATTGTGGCCACTTCCGGTTGTGAGGCTGAGTATAGGGTAGCTTTCAGAGCAACTCTTGAGAGTGTGTGGCTCAGATGCCTTATGGTTGATTTGGGTGTTGGTCAATCTTTTGCCATCACCATCTTCACTGATAGTTAGAGCGCATTGGCAGTTGCGAGGAATCCTGTGTTTCATGCTCACACTAAGCACATTGAGGTGCACTATCACTATGTCAGGGAGAGGTTCTCTGCTGGGGAGATTAGCTTGGCATATGTGCCCATGCAGGAGAACATCACAGACCTTTTCACGAAGGCTCTGCCTAGGGAGAAGTTTGAAGCTTTCCACAAAGCTTTGGGCTTACTTCCTTTTGTGGAGTGATTTCCACATAGCTTGGCACTTCCTTACACATGAGTGCAAGCTCCTTTTTCGTCGCATCACTCCGAGGGGGGATTTGTTGATATATTTAGGTAGTGATGTGTGTGAACACACTAGCACCATCAAGACACTTTTTTCCCTCTTTAGGAGGTTTTTTTCCTCCAGCTTGTATATACGCCTATTTCCCTAACGGGCTACTTATGTTTGTACATTCTAGTGGTAATTCATTCAGTATTGTGTCTTGTGCTCCAAGCTTCTTCTTCTTCCTTGTATTGTTCGCGTGCTTCCGCAGACGTCTAACTCCAACAAGAAGCACATCATTTGCATGCTTAACATATAAGGTGCTCTTAGTTGGACTGTTCTCAATACCATGTGCAATCAGGTAGGCATGTATCTTTTCATACCAAGCATGTGGTGCACTAGATGGAACCACTCCATATGAAGTGTGGAATGGAAGAAGACCTAGTCTAGAGAATTGTAAAATCTTTGGATGCTTAGCCTAGGCTCACATTCCTTCTCAAGTAAGAGGGAAATTGGATCGCAAGGAAGAGAAGTGCATATTCATTGGTTATGACCAAAACCAAAAAGGATATACAATGGTGTACATGATCATTGGCATAGAAAATGATGCCCAATGATAGTAAGAAGAGTAGCCTATGGTGTAACCCACTAAACCTCAAATGGTCAGCAATAAGCTCAAGAATGAAGGCACACAGGCCACGAGATTATAACCTCTTTTATAAGTGATTTACCTCCAATGTTTGAATTTGAATTCAAACTTGGATGTACCTAAAAGTGTTTCTCCAAATTAGGAGCGATGCCATCAAATGGATTTTGTAGCTTTTGATTCCATGAAAGTATTGGCTTTTCAAGATTCTTCCAAGTTAAATAACTTTTACAATAGTTAATGGTAAAAAATTATAAGCAATGGTTCATGTGATCCTTCAAATGTTTGCACATAGCTTCTTCAATGCCTAGCCAAGTGTGAATGCTTGGATTTGCACCAACAGCTCCCCCTCAAGCCAAACATCTTGGCTTGTTCTTCTTCATCAATCCTTTTGAATGTCCTACGATCCAATCATAGCTTTAAACCTACCAAGTTTAGTACCATGAAGTGCTTTGGTAAGCAAATCTACACATTGCATATTTGTGGATACATATGCCAATTGAATCTCCTTGCTCAATAGCTTTTTTCTAACATAGTGATAGTGAACTTCTATATGCTTGGTTCTTGCATGATAGATAGGATTGGTTGCAAGATGCAAAGAGCTTGTATTGTCACCAAAGATCATAGGTGAGTTAGAGTGTAGTCCCAAATTTGAATATAGTAATTTAATCCATATGGCTTCTTATGTAGCATTGGCTAATCCCTTGTATTCAGCCTCTGTTGAAGATAAAGCAACAGTAGGTTGTTTCTTGGAAGACCATGAGATGGGCTTATCACCTGCAAAGGAAAGATAACCAGAAGTACTCCTCCTGTCATCCTTACAACCTTCCCAATCTGCATCTGAGTAAAGCTTGATGTCTAAAACTGAAGTGTATGGAAAGTATAAACCTTGATTTTGAGTATCCTCGAGATACTTCAAAATTCTTTTGGCAACTTCCAAGTGAGGTGCTCTAGGTTTATGCATGAATTGGCTTAAAACACTTACTCCATAAGCTATGCCAATTCTTGTCAATGTTGCATAGTTTGGACTTCCAACTATGCTTTGATATCTTGTGATGTCTTCAAGAAAATTACCTTCATGAGTACTCAATTTATGATTTACCTTCATAGGGGTGCTAGCTATCTTGGCATTCTCCAAGTGAAATTTCTTCAACATGTCCTGCACATACTTCCTTTGAGTAATGTAAATTCGAGAATTTGTGTAGACCAATTCAAGTCCAGGAAAATACTTTAGAAACCCTAGGTATTTTGAACTCCTGCATCATTTGGTTCTTGATCTGTTTGATGATATTTGCATCACTACCTCTCAAGGTGATGTCATCAACATACACACATAAATATATCAATTCTAAGTTGCTCCTCTTGACAAACAAAGAATAATCTGCCTTGCTCATTATGAATCCTTGATCTTGAAGATAGGTAGTTAACCTATGATTCCATGCCCTAGGTGCCTGCTTCAAACCATAAAGAGCTTTATTCAATTTGCACACATAATTTACCTTGCTTGGGTCTTCATATCTAGGAGGTTGAGCCATGTAAACCTCCTCTAAAATCCATCCATTGAGAAAGGCAGTTTTCACATCCAATTGATATTCCAATTCCTAGATGCAGCCACACTTACCAATACTCTTATGGTTGGCATTTTAGCCACAGGTGAGAAAGTCTCTTCATAATCAACTCCTTGGGTTTGTGCAAAACCCTTAGCCACAATTCTAGCTTTATACCTGTTTATGAATCCATCTGAGTTTCTCTTGATTTTGTAAATCCATGTAGAACCAATTACCTTCATTGATGCCTTCTTGGGCAGTAGCTCCCAAATATCATTCTCTTGGAGTGCTTCTATTTCTTCATCCATAGCTTCATTCCATTCTGCCCATGTCTTTGCCTCTTTATATGATGAAGGCTCTTCAAGTGATAAATCCTTAGCAAGATAAATGGAATGCTTAGTAACTAATGAAGTATCATACCCATATCTGATTGGCTTCTTGCTCTCCCTTTGTGATCTCCTTAGAGCTTGGTTGGATGATTCAGGTAAGTCTTGTTGGGAGAGATGGTTGGATGCACTCAAGAGATTGAGTTGAAGCTGCTAGACCTACTTTGCTCCAGCCCTCCTTTGCTTTGGATATGCTTAGTACACTTGATTAGCTTTCAAATGATACCAAGAAAGCATATATGTACTTTGCAAATGATATGTGTAGTGATCAAATCAAAACAGACTACTTGAGACTTCAAAAATCAAGAAAACTTGCTATTTCTGTATTGACACCTGCTCAGTCTTTCACTCAGTGTGACCAGCACACTAACAATTGATCAAATTCCTTCTGGACATATTAAATTAGCTTAACAAGCTACCATTTGCAAGTGGAATGAGAAGAAATGATAAACTACACACTGAGAAATCACTTTAGCAAAATTGTAGTTACCCCCGATATTTTTAGGAACTCTGCAGACTAATACCAGTGAGCACTTCGACTGAGATTTCTCTGTGATAGCTGATCCAATGACCTTCAAAATTTGTAGGCGTGTAGATGACTTTGATCTGAATCCAATGTGCTTTGAATCACTTGATTTGGACAAGTAGATCTTGAGATATGACCTGTTGAAGTTGACAGACTTGAGGTAGATGACTCAGAGACAACAGAGATGATGAATGTGTATACTTCTATTGATTGATGTAGTTGTACAATCTCATTAGCATGACAAGCATAGCTAAATGAGGTATTGTGGTGTAGGCTATGAAGTAGCACTAACACACACAGAGTTACAATAGTAGAATGCCTCGGGGAGTGAGCTCAAAATGAGAGTAACTTACCCGCAAGTTTTTGTTCTTCACTTTTATATGAGTAGGATGATCATTTGAATTTGAAATTCAAATCTAAGCTCCCTAGAATCTCTCCTCTAAAAGTAGGGAGATATTCTCTCAATCACAAGTTCCAATTTTTCCACGAATCGATCAAGTAGGTGTGATCACATGAGATGCCAAGTCATATAGACTTTTACAATGGGTAAAGAAGTAAGAACTTATAAGCATAAGTTCATATGGTCCTTTCTTCAAGTGGATTAAACTTCCAAGGTTTCAACACCAAATTTCCAAGGTTCCAAGCCGAGTGTGAAGGCTTGAAATGCACCAACAGCTCCCCATCAAGCCAAACACTTTGGCTTAAGTCTTCATCTTTAGTCTTCAATCACATCCTGCAATCCAATCATAGATTTGAATCTGCATAGCTTGTTTCCATCCAATGCTTTAGTGAGTAAATCTGCACATTGCATATTAGTAGACACATATGTCAATTGAATCTCTTTGCTTAGTAACTTCTCCCTCACATAGTGGTAATGAACCTCTATGTGTTTGGTTCTAGCATGATATATTGGATTAGCTGCAAGGTGAAGAGAGCTTGTGTTATCTCCAAAGATAATTGGAGGTCTAGTGTATAGACCTAACTCTGTATACAAGAGCTTCAACCAGATAGCTTCTTGAGTGGCATTGGCAAGCCCTCTATACTCTGCTTCAGTGGATGACAATGCCACTGTAGGTTGCTTCTTGGCTGACCAAGAAATGGGTTTATCTCCTGCAAAACAAATGTAACCTGATGTGCTCCTCCTATCATCCTTGCATCCTGCCCAATCTGCATCTGAATATACTTTAATGTCAATATCTGATGTATAAGGAAAGTACAAACCATGGCTTTGAGTTCCTTTGAGGTACTTCAAGATTTTCTTTGCTGCCTCTAGGTGAGGTACCCTTGGTTTGTGCATGAATTGGCTTAGCACACTAACTCCATATGCTATGTCAATTCTTGTCAAGGTAGCATAATTCAAACTACCTACCATGCTTTGATATCCTGTAATGTCTTGTATTTCATCCCCTTCATGAGCACTTAGCTTTAGGTTGACCTCCATTGGAGTAGTTGAGACTTTAGCATCCTGCAAGCCAAACTTTTTGACCATATCCTGTACATACTTCTTTTGAGTGATATATATACCTGAGTTGGTGTAGACTAACTCAAGACCTAAGAAGTACTTCAATAATCCAAGATCATTAATCTTGAAATCTTTCATCATCTGTCCTTTGATGTGTCTTATCCCATTGACATCATTGCCTGTAATGATGATGTCATCAACATAAACACACAAGTAGATTACCTCTGTACTACTTCTCTTTATGAATAGAGAAGTGTCTGCTTTACTCATCACAAATCCTTGGTCTTGGAGGTAGGTTGTCAACCTGTAATTCCATGCTCTAGGTGCCTGTTTCAATCCATATAGAGCCTTCTTCAATTTACAAACATAGTTTACCTTCTTGGAATCTTCATAGCCAGGTGGTTGTGACATGTAGACTTCTTCAGATATCCATCCATTCAAGAAGGCATTCTTGACATCTAATTGGTACATGTTCCAATTCTTGGATGCAGCTACACTCACCAATATTCTGATAGTAGGCATCTTAGCCACAGGAGAAAATGTCTCCTCATAATCAATGCCTTGGGTTTGTGCAAAACCCTTGGCAACCAACCTAGCTTTGTACCTGTTTATTGTTCCATCAGAATTCCTCTTTAGCTTGTAGATCCATTTGGATCCTATCACTTTCATAGAGTCTTTCTTGGGTACCAAGTCCCAAGTATCACTCTCCTTGAGAGCTTCCATTTCTTCATCCATAGCTCCTTTCCATTCTGGTTTGGTGATTGCTTCCTCATAGGTACCTGGTTCTTCATTCAACAAATCCTTTGCAAGATATACAGAATGTTTAGTTACAAGTGATGTGTCATACCCAAATCTGATTGGTCTTTTGCTTTCTCTCTGAGATCTTCTAATAGATTGATTTGAGGATTCTGGAATATCCTCTAGTTGCTTCATCTTCATCTTCCCTTTGGACTTCCATGCTTTGAACTCCTCAAGATTGATGGTGTCATCATCTTCTGAGCTTGGATCTTCTCCATTGCTTGGTTCCTCTTTGATTAGCTTTGGGAACTCTTCTTGCAAGTCATAGGGTAGACTAACCTTCCTGCATTCATTCTCATACCATGAGTCATTCTCATCAAAGATGACATCTCTGCTTACCTTGAAGCCTTTGTTTGTTGGGTTGTAGAATCTGTATCCCTTTTGGTTCAAATCATAACCAATGAAGATACATTTTTCAGCTTTAGGGTCTAGCTTTCCCCTTACCTGTGAGGGAATATGCACATATGCTACACAACCAAAGATTTTACAATGATCCAGAGAAGGTCTCTTACCATGCCAAGCTTCATATGGTGTCATGCCATCAAGTGATTTGGATGGCAACCTATTGATGAGATAGGTGGCAGTAGATACACTCTCTGCCCAAAGATAATTTGGCAACTTCTTCTCATTAAGCATAGACCTAGCTGTTTCTACAATGAGTCTATTCCTTCTTTCAGCTACCCCATTTTGTTCAGGTGAGTACCTTGTAGTTATCTCCCTTTTGATGCCTCTTTCCTGCAAGAAATCTTCAAACTCATTGGAGAAGTACTCTCCTCCTCCATCTGACCTTAGCCTCTTCAAGCTTCTTCCTGTTTGGTTTTCAACAAGTGCAAGATACCTCTTGAAACAATTAAACACTTCATCTTTATGCTTCATAAAGTATAAGATAGTCCACCTGCTATAGTCATCAATGAAGGACACATAATACCTTGATCCTGAAATGGAAGGGTCCTTGCTAGGTCCCCAAACATCTGTGTGTACCAAGTCTAGGTAGTCTTTATGCATGAAACCTTTCCTTGAATAGGGCAACGTGTGAGACTTACCAAACTGACAAGCACCACACTTGTAAATCATGTGTTGCTTGGACACATTAGGTATCCCAAGCACACATTGATCTCTGCACATTTGCTTTAGGGTTCTTTCACTTATGTGACCTAACCTCTTGTGCCATATTTCTAACTCTGAAAGTGTTTGATCCTTGTAATTATACAAAGCAATGTTCTTGGTGTCTTCTAGCTCAAAAGTAAACAATCTACCTGATTTTTCTCCCTTGGCTATCCGTCTGAATCCATGTCTTGGGTCCTCCACATATGCTCCATGTTGTGTGAATCTGACCTGCAAACCTTTCTCCACAATCTGACCAACACTCATTAGATTCTTGGTGATGGTTGGTACATAGAGTACCCTGCTCAATAGGTTCTGGTTACCATCACATGTCTTTACGTTTCCAATCTTTACAACAGAGTGTTTAGTATCCTCACCTGTTTGTACCTGATGTTTGCCCTTGGGTTCTTCCAAATCAGAGAGTAGTGCCACATTGCCAGCTACATGGTTAGAACATCCTGAGTCAATATAAAATAAATGATCATCATTTGTACCTGCCTTGGAGGTCATATTCATGATCAATAGGGAGTCATCTTGCTCCTCTGTGTAGTTGTTGTAGTCCCTTCTATTTCTGAATCCACCTTGGTAATTACCATTGTGGTTGTTGTTGTAATTGTTGTTGTATTGATTGTTGTATCCATTGTAGCTTTGGTGTTGGTTAAACCTGCCTCTCCCTTGAGAGTATCCACCTCTTTGATAGCCTCTTCCTTTCTGATTCTTGTAGTTCTTGTAGCATTCATCTGTGGTATGATTGGACAATCCACAAATGTTGCATGGTGATGAGTTGTAGGGTCTCCCCCTACCTGACTTACCTCCTCTGCCTCTTCCTCTTGAGGATCTACCTCTCCCTGCATAGTTTGCTTGGGAGGTAGAACCTTCTTCATCAACCTTCTTACTTTTACCTTTATCTTTAACTTTCTTATCAGTATATAGAGCAGAGGGATTGTTACCTTTTGATTGATCTCTTGCCTTTGTAAACTTTGCTTCATGTGTGAATAGTTGGCCCATGAGTGTTGTGAGATCTGGGGTATGCATATCCATGTAGAGGTCCATTGCAGTGGTGAAACTTTCCCACTTATCATCTGCCTTGAGTCCATTTGTTACTTGCCTGACTATTTGCTCCTCTTCAATCTCCTCTCCAATACTTGCTAATTGGTCTGCCACATCTTTAATCTTGGTCACATACTCTGAGACTGATTGTTTTGGTTGCTTCCTAAGTGTTGTGAATTCAATCCACAGTTGATTCTTCCTGGACCTTGTGTTGGAAGAGAAATATGTTGACAAGGTTTCCCAAGTCTCTTGGGAAGTCTTACAGTTCCTTATATGAGGTAAAAGGAAATCATATATAGAGTTAAGAAGATAAGACCTTGCCAAAGCATCCTTTGCACACCATTGGTTGAGCCTTTCTTGTTCATCCTTGGTGGGTAGTCCTCTAGCTTTGAATGAGGGCAATTCCTCATCTCCTAATATGAATCCAAACAAGCTCCTTCCTTGTAGATAGGTCTTCATCCTTAGAGACCAAGCTTGGTAATTGTTCTTGTCCAATTTTTCAATGAATGAAGGAAATCCATCTCCCATTGTTACCTTGTTTGCTCTGATACCACTGTTGGGAGAGATGGTTGGATGCACTCAAGAGATTGAGTTGAAGCTGCTAGACCTGCTTTGCTCCAGCCCTCCTTTGCTTTGGATATGCTTAGTACACTTGATTAGCTTTCAAATGATACCAAGAAAGCATATATGTACTTTGCAAATGATATGTGTAGTGATCAAATCAAATCAGACTACTTGAGACTTCAAAAATCAAGAAAACTTGTTATTTCTGTATTGACACCTGCTCAGTCTTTCACTCAGTGTGACCAGCACACTAACAATTGATCAAATTCCTTATGGAAATATTAAATTAGCTTAACAAGCTACCATTTGCAAGTGGAATGAGAAGAAATGATAAACTACACACTGAGAAATCACTTTAGCAAAATTGTAGTTACCCCCGATATTTTAGGAACTCTGCAGACTAATACCAGTGAGCACTTCGACTGAGATTTCTCTGTGATAGCTGATCCAATGACCTTCAAAATTTGTACGCGTGTAGAAGACTTTGAGCTGAATCCAATGTGCTTTGAATCACTTGATTTGGACAAGTAGATCTTGAGATATGACCTGTTGAAGTTGACAGACTTGAGGTAGATGACTAAGAGACAACAGAGATGATGAATGTGTATACTTCTATTGATTGATGTAGTTGTACAATCTCATTAGCATGACAAGCATAGCTAAATGAGGTATTGTGGTTTAGGCTATGAAGTAGCACTAACACACACAAAGTTACAATAGTAGAATGCCTCGGGGAGTGAGCTCAAAATGAGAGTAACTTACCCACGAGTTTTTGTTCTTCACTTTTATATGAGTAGGATGATCATTTGAATTTGAAATTCAAATCTAAGCTCCCTAGAATCTCTCCTCTAAAAGTAGGGAGATATTCTCTCAATCATAAGTTCCAATTTTTCCACGAATCCATCAAGTAGGTGTGATCACATGAGATGCCAAGTCATATAGACTTTTACAATGGGTAAAGAAGTAAGAACTTATAAGCATAAGTTCATATGGTCCTTTCTTCAAGTGGATTAAACTTCCAAGGTTTCAACACCAAATTTCCAAGGTTCCAAGCCAAGTGTGAAGGCTTGAAATGCACCAACAAGTCTTCCAACTTCATCTTGGCCTTGCCCTTTGATTTCCATGCCTAGAATTCTTCTAGGTTGATGATGTCCTCATCATTTGATTTGATGATTTCAATTTGGCTTGGCTCCTCCTTGGTGAGGCTTAGGAACTCCTCTTCCAAGTCATATGGCAACTTGAACTTCCTGCATTCACTTTCAAATCAAGAATCATTCTCATCAAACACAACATCTCTATTGACCATAAATCCTTTTTTGGATGGATTATAAAACCTATATCCTTTTGATTTGAATCATACCCTATGAATATGCACTTCTCTGCCTTAGGGTCTAGCTTACCTCTGATTTGAGATGGAATATGCATATAAGCAACACATCCAAAGATTCTGCAATGATCAAGTGATGGTCTCCTACCATGCCATGCTTCATATGGGGTCATCCCATCAATTGATTTGGATGGAAACCTGTTAATAAGATAAGTGATAGTAGATACACTTTTTTCCCACAATAATTACGTTACTTTTTTTCATTAAGCATTGATCTAACTGTTTCCACAATCAACCTATTTCTCTGCTCGGGGATATACCTTGTAGTAATCTCCCTTTTGACTTTCCACCTCTGTCTCTTCCTCTAGCTCTTCCTCTACCTGCAAAGTTTGCTTGGAAAGAGCTACCTGCATTCTTCCCTATTCTTTGACTTGTCCTTGACCTTAGCTTTATCAGAATATAAGGCAGAAGTTTGATTACCTCTTGAAGACTCACCACCTTTGCTAATCTTTGCTTCATGAGTGAAGAGTTGGCCCATGAGTGTGTTGAGGTCGGGTACATGCATATCCATGTACAAATCCATGGCTGTTGTGAATGACTCCCACTTGTCATATGCTTTGATTCCATTTGTGATTTGTCTAATGATTTGCTCCTCTTCAATTACCTCTCTAATGCTTCCAAGTTGGTCAGAAATCTCCTTCATCTTTGTGACATAATCAGTCACACTTTGCTTCGGGCTTTTCTTCATTGTTGTGAACTCCATCCACAATTGGTTCTTCCTTACTCGAGTGTTGGAGGAGAAGAAAGAAGCAACTGCATTCTAGGTCTCCCTTGATGTTTTGCATCCCTTGACATGAGGTAAAAGAAAATCAGAGATTGAGTTTAGAATATAGGACCTTGCAAGTGCATCCTTCGAACACCAATTTGAAAGTCCTTCCACTTCTTCATGTGATGGTTGCCCTTTGTTCCTCATGGTTGGCATTGCTTCATCTCCAGATATGAATCTATATAGATTCCTCCCTTGAAGGTAAGCCTCCATCCTTAGAGACCATGCTGGGTAGTTGTTTCAATCCAATTTGTCAATTGTTGATGGAAATCCATCTCCCATGTTGCTTGACTATGCTTTGATACCACTATGAAGAGAGATGATGGATGCAATCCGAAGATGAGTTGGTGCTGCATTAACCGGCTTCACACCAAGAAACTAAGGCTTCAAAGTTGATTAGTAGAACCTTTGAGCTTGCTAAATCCACCAAAATATCAGCCGAGTACTTTGGAACATGTATCTCAAAAGTTTAACTCAAGACAGACTAGTTGCAAGATGACTAGCTCCCAAAACTTGCTACTTTTATACATACACCTGCTGGAAAAAATGAACAGTGCTCTCAACCTGGTAGGAATTAGATAAATTCCTTTTGGGCATATCAAATAGACTTAGCAAGCTTATTCTAAGTTAAAACACTTCAAATGATCAACTGAGGATTGAGAACAACTTTTAACAAAATCTGGAACATGCCTGCCATTCTTGGGGCTCTACAGAGATACACCAGTGAGCAGTAAAATAGAGATTTCTCCGAGATTACAAATTCAATGACCATGAAAATGTGTATGCAAAAACTACACTTTGAGAGCTATCCAACGCACATTAAAAGACTGAGAAAAGATGAGTATAGTTTGTGTTATGAGCTTCTAAAGGTACTACTTTGAGTGAGTATAGCAGAGAACAAAACAGAGAAGTAGAGAATGATGAATGTATAAATTCACATATGATTACAACCACATTGGAAATGAATGTTTGCATAATGGGAGTAGAATGATAGAGCTATGGAGTAAGCTCTTCAATCTCTACAAAATGACATGAAGTGGTCATGTACAAGGCTTGCTATTCACCTCTTCCTTCTTGCTCTTTTTATGGCTATTCTTGGAGGGAGTTTTGAATTCGAATTCAAATGGTTCCACCTAAAAGTGATCCCCAAAGTTAGGAAATATTCCCTCAGCTCACTAATTCCTGGTTTTAGGTAGTTGAAGCCACGAGTTTGCTTTTTACATCATGGATGAGGTAAGCCATTCTTTTTCTTTTTTCTTTTTGACAATTACAAGAGATAAAATGTACTCTTTTACAAGAGGTGTTCACATGACTACACATATGAACATAAATCAAATAATATCAAGCATGTGGGCTGGGGTAAAATGCACCAACAATTTTGAGATTCAAAAATGTGATGGCTCAAACTTTGCTGTATGGAAGAATCAAATTAAAGATGTGCTAATTCAGAGGAGGCAATGGAAGCGAGTAAATGGAATCTCAAAGAAGCATGTTGACATGGATGAAGATGATTGGGATGAGTAAGATGAAATGGCTAGTCTACCATTTGATTACACCTAGAAGATAATGTTTACTTTACAATATTGGATTATGAAAGTGCAGATGAGCTTTGGAAGAAGTTATGCAATACATATGAAAAAGAAACAACATCAAACAAGGTGTACTTGATGACAAAGTTATATGATCTTTGCATGAAGGATACAGACAATGTTGGTCCTCATCTGAATGAGTTTGATGCTATATTCTTCCAGTTACAAGCTCAAAAAATGGACATGGATAATGAAATGAAAGCAGTCTTGTTGCTATGCAGCTTGCCATCATCATGGGATACATTTTCCATAGCTATTAACAATAGTGCACCTCGTGATAAACTGGTTTAAGATGACATATGTGGAGCACTCTTGAGTGAGGAGATTTATAGAAAATCTATGGTTGGCACTCAGAGTGGAGATGCATATAATGTTCTTGATTCTTACCAAGGAAAGAATCAACAACATGGTAGGAGCAAGAACAAGGAAAAGAATGGTCAACAAAATAAGAGTAGAAGTAAATCAAGGAAGAGGGATATTGAATGCCATTATTGTCATAAGAAAGGACACATGAAGAAATATTGTTATGCATTAAAGAATGTTAAGGGTAAAGGGAAAAATATTGATGGACATGTTAAATAGTTACCTGCACCATCTACTTCAATCATGAAGATTGAAGAAATCAATGCTATTTTTTATGATGTTGATGTGTTGACACTTGACAGTATTGTGCCTACCGAGACTCTTATGGTTGATTCTCTTTCGCATACATGGCTGCTAGATTCTGGAAGTAAAGTTAGCTCACTTTATCCTTTATTGGTATCATAGAAAGAACACTTGTTGGCTTTTACTAAACAACTTATGGCTTGTATTTGGCATGGTCGTTTGGGCCATATATCTTGTAGTGGAATGGAAAATCTTTCTCATTCTTGCTACTTACTTGTGTTATCTTTCTCTGATTCTTCATTTTGTGAGCATTGTCAATATGGAAAGCAAACCAGAAATGTGCATAGAATGCACATTGAATCTTCAATTCAACCTTTAGATCTTATTCATACATACGTGTCTGGTGGTCATTAGGTGTTTCTCCTTATTTTTTCACTTTCATAGATGATGCTATTAGAAAAGTTTGGGTATATCCTATCAAATTGAAGGATGAGGTATTCCCTATTTTCAGAAAATAGCTTGCTTCAGTTGAGACTGAAAAAGGAACTAAGCTCAAAGCTTTACATTCAGATAATGGGGGTGAGTATACCTCACATGAATTTAGGCTTTTTGGTCAGTCTAGAGGAATTCATAGAGAGTTTACAACTTCTTATACCCCAATACAAAATGGTGTAGCTGAAAGAATGAATATAACTATTCAGGATAGAGTCGTCTCTATGTTGCATCATGCAAAACTTTCACAAGGCTTTTGGGCAAAAGCAGTATTGCTTGCAATTTATATGATTAACCTTTCACCTAGTGTTGCCAAAGGTCTGAAATCGGCACAAAATTATGGATAGGTAAGCCACCATATTATGATCATCTTAGAGTTTTTGGGTGTGAAGCATATGTTCATATACCCAAGAATCTTAGACAAAAGTTGGACCATAAGTCAAAGAAATGCATTTTTCTTGGATATGGTCAACAAGGACAATTTGGATATTGCTTATGGGATCCTGAAACACGGTCACTTATGAGAAGCAGTGATGTCATTTTCAATGAGTCTAATATGCATAAACAACCTATTAGGAGGTTTAATTGAGAACAATGGTGTTTGAAGATACTAGTCCTCCAGTTAACATGCATAAAAATGTTGCACATAGGGATCTTCAAGAGAATGTCCGATCGGATCAATTTGTAAATATTCCTGTTCAACAACCATTGAGACGCTCTACACGTGTCTCACATACACCTAATAGATATGTTCCAGTTTTAGATTTTGTTATGCTACCAGTGAGCCTTCCTGCTACAAAAAGGCTATGGAGACAGAGGATCATGTCAAGTGGGAGCGTGCCATGAAGAGTGAGTTGGATTCTATTCACAAGAATGGTACTTGGGATTTAGTACCTTTTCCAAAGGGTTGGAAAGCTTTACCATGTAAATGGGTATATAAGCTGAAGTTCACATCAGATAGTGCTTCTCCAAAGTATAATGCATGACTTAGTGCAAATGGTTTTAAGTAACAACATGGTATTGACTTTGAGGAAATCTTCTCTCCAGTGGTCAAGATGACTACCCTGTGCATGTTGCTTGGATTCATTGCAATGGAGGACTTAGAGCTAGTCCAAATGGATGTGAAAACTACTTTCTTGCATGGAGATCTTGTGGATGAGATCTATATGGAACAACCAGAGGGTTGTGTAGTTCCTGGCAAGGAAAGTCTAGTTTGTAAGCTCAAGAAGAGCTTGTATGGACTTAAACAGTCCCCTAGACAATGGTACCAAAAGTTTGATGCTTTTATGACGTCTCAAGTCTATTCTCGAAGCAATGTGGATCATTATCTCTCACAAAGAGATGCTCAGATGGTAGCTTGATATGCTTGATACTTTATGTCAATGATGCATTGATTGTTGGGAAGTCCTCTTATGACTTGTCAATTCTCAAAAAGAAGGATTCAAACATTTGATATGAAGGATTTGGGGGATGCCAAACATATTCTTGTCATGCACATTACTCGTGATAGGAGTAAAAGATGCATATACTTGTCTCAAAGTGAGTACATATTCAAAGTACTTTACATGTTCAGTATGCAGGGTGGAGAGGCATTGAGTACACCTTTACCCAGATATGTGAAATTGAGCAAGGATGATTTCCCCAAATCATATGAGGAAAAGGAATTCATGACCAAAATTCCCTATCACTCTACTATTGCTAGTCTCATATATGCTATGGTAGCTACAAGACCAGACATTGCATTTGTAGTGGGAGTTGTGAGAAGATATATGTCTAATCTTGGCAAGAAACATTGGGAAGCGATCAAGGATTTTGAGATATCTGAGTGGCACTAAGGACAAGTGTCTATGCTTAGGTAGAGGGAAAGCATCCATTATTGATTACACAAATTCTGACTATGCTTGTTGTGTAGACAATCGTAAGTCTACATTAGGGTACATTTTTCATTTTGTAGAGGTGCTATCTCTTGGAGATCTCGTCCTCAAGCATGTACAATTGTTTCCACCACAGAAGCAGAGTATGTAGCAACAAGTGAGGCATGTAAGGAAGCATTGTGGCTTTCTCATCTTGCTTGTGATATGGGTTAACCTTAGCATGTATCTCATTTGCTCAGTGATAGTCAGAGTGCCATTGCTTTGGCTAAGAATCCAGTCTATCATGCAAAGACCAAGCAGATTGAGGTGAGGTATCACTTCATTAGAGATTGCTTAGGCACTAAGTGCATTATTCTTGAGAAGGTTTACGCTCTAGATAATGCTACAGATGCTTTGACTAAAGCTCTACCAAAAGATAGCTTTTGACACTGTTGTCACTTGATGGGGGTTGCTTGATTCATGATCTTACACAATCACTTGTATACTATGTAAAATGCCCATCAGATGGGAGGTATAGCTTGTATGACACTCAGATATTCTTTATCATTCTTCATTTTTTCTCTCATAGTTGCTTTGGACATATTGGCCTTTAGTGGGAGATTGTTACCATTAGTGTCCATGTGAAAGGCCAAATGGCTGCCGGACACTTTTATACATGTTCTTTAATAAAACACATAGTGTGTTGGTCAGCCATAGACTGTAAGTTCATCGGCATTTGTAACACCTAAGAAGTCTATGTTCGTGCTTCTCGTGTACTATGTTTTTCTGTGTATTCTGCAACCTCTGTGCAGAGTACCGTGTGTGGCACTTGGAGCTCAATTTTCTACTCCGAGGATATTGTCATGCAGCTCAGAACGATAGCACATTGTGGTGCATCGCCATCAAAATACTTCACCTATGTATTCATTTTCCTTCAAGGGGAATTATTCTACATATGATATACTTTGGAGAGCCTCCTCCAACTCTATATAAGGAGTGCCTCTCCTCCACTTTGTACTTGGTTAGAAGCTTGATATGCCTACTCCATGGTCTTGTCAACCTCACTCTAATACATGTGAATTTTCCCATTTCATGGTCTACTCACTTTTTAGTCTCACACTTTCATTTTGTTAGTATACTTCTTTTGATTTTTCTTCCACATGTGTACTCTATAGACTCCATGCTTCCATTTTTGAAGGGAAATAAATGAATGCTTAACCTCCTTGGGCACCTTCTACTCAAGGGGGTTTCTCCTTAGGAAGTATACCTTGTGATCTCTCTCTCTCTCTCACACACACATACACAAAAAGGCAATGGATGGTTGTGGACCTTATTAAAGATTTAAAATATCATGGACTCTAGGGATCCTACTAAAAGAGATGATAACAACTTATTCGTAAATCCATTCCAACAAGCACAAAAAAATGACTTGAAATAAAAGCAACATTACATAGATAAGACTAGGATACTTCTTCCAGTACAAGAAAATTTGATGACTAATTACATGGACAAGATGCAATAATAGGACATAAAGAGATTGATAATTTGATGAATAATTACATGAAAAAGATGCAATAGCAAGACATAATGAGATGGAAAATTGAGGGGAAGAGTCCCAACTCACTACTTCAAGAAGAGAAGACATCTTTCCAACCTAGAAACTTGAAAACTTTTAAGGCAAGTAGTGGCGGCTACCCTTGCTCAACTCCACCTATTGCAGTCAAGTGCCTGACCCACTCTTTGTTCATAGAGCTCCTAATTCCATGCTTCAACCTGCCATCCATGCATTGGAGAAGACAGAAAGGGCTCCTCCCTGTACACAGTGTTGTGTGTTGTGACTTGTGTTTGTTTTGTCTTGTGTCCCTCTTGCTTTTGATGAAGATGTCTTTTTATATGGTTTTTCAGTGACTTATAGGGGACGATTGTTTTCTCCATCGACACTATCTTGAAAATTTTGGTAGCTTGGGAGAGATTTCTTGAGAAGAAGTCTTTCTTGTGCTTTATGATGGCCCACCCTCCATGCATTTTCCATCATCTCTGTGCGTGCAAGAGGTCTCCATGTTTTCTTCCTTCTGCGGGAAAAATAAGTCACATTTCACTTCTTCCAAGACTAGACAAGTTTTCTAAAAAGTTGGTATGCTAAATTTAAGCTATTTAAAGGTAGGCAACTTTTTGCCACTTTTAAGACTTACCTGACTAATTTATAAAATTGGACAACTTTGGTTCAAAAATATGCAACTAGGAAATTGGGCAACTTGGAAAATGGCCAACTAGGAAATTTGGGAAACTTGGAAAATGGGCAATCGAGAACGTTAGGAAACTTGGGGCAACTTGAGAGTCATTGATTCCTCTCTTCTTGATGAACTAGATCCTCTTTGTTTTCTCCATCTTATTCCTCTTCTTATTCTGCTTTAAATCCTTGCTTAGAAACAAGATAAGTCCTTTGCGTCCTTTCCTACGATCTCATAAAAGTAGAAAGGATAAAAATACATGACTTACCATAGTACCCCTCTACAAGTTTCTGGCCACTTAGACATCAAGTTTCTTGCTACTTAGAAATTCTCAGCTTAGATAGAAATTGAATAGATTTATCTACTCTTTCTTTGTTCTTGTTTTCTTTATTGAACTCCTCATAAGTGGTTAATGCTGGAAATATCCATGGAATCATTTTAACCTTGGTCGCTTAAAAAGGAGAGAGAGAGAGAGAGAGAGAGAGAGAGAGAGAGAGAGAGAGAGAGAGAGAGAGAGAGAGAGAGAGAGAGAGAGATTTTAATGTTTATTAAAAGGCCAAACCTGACCTATGAGAGAGAATCAATGTACATAGTTTGTGTCTCCGATCAAACGAAGAGACAAAGCATGTTGAAAATAAAAACTAATGTGAAACTAGTTAAAAAGAAAGCAAGAGTCTCCATAAAGATGCATATGTAGAGTCTATGCGAGGGGAGGGTTGTATGGAGTGCTATCTCTATTATAGCCTATATGCAAGAGGGTGATACAAGTATGAGAATGCATCTAAGCGGCACAATACCCCTAACTAGTGCTCATATGTTGATGTACTATGTGGCATAGAGGTGGAGGCACAATCATGGATTCTCGAATGACTTCAATGGGATCAGTCATCATCTTGGCCCATTTGTCCTCAATGGCTCGATAGTAATGGGCTTCTATATCTGAAATCTGATGTGTTATCGTTAGTTTCCATGTGAAAGGCCAAATGGCCATCAAACACTTCTTTGTATATGTTCTTTAATAAACCATATAGTGGCATTGTAAGGCACAGACTGTAAGTTCGACCACATTTGTAACACCTAAGAAGTCTGTGTTCATGCTCCTTTTGTATTGTGTTTTTCTATGTATTCTGCAACCTCTGTGCGGAGTATCGTGTGCAGTCCTACGAGCTAGATTTTCTACTCTGATGATATCATCATGGAGCTCTCGAGAAGGAGAGCACACTATGGTGCATCGCCATTGAATTGCTTCACTAGTATGAGAGCATTTCGACACATAAGATTTGTTCCTTTTGTGCAAGTGAAGCAAGCACCCACCCACCCACCCAAGGCTTTCTCCAAGGCTTATGACTAAGGTGGCAACCAAGGCATAGACCTTGGCATACCTTGTCATCCGCGTCGCCATTGGCACTGTTGGCTGCATGTGAGGGAGGAACTCAATGATCAAGGAAGATAGAGGTTCAAGATACTTCCTGGGAGGTCACCCATCCCACTATTGTTCCCCCTAGAGCTTGCTTAACCATGGCAATCTCTTGCCACTAAGCTACACTCTTGCGGTGTCTAAAGAAGGGGAAAGACTAAGGTTAACATTACCTTGAACATGTTTTGGTCCCTCAAAGCTTCATTCTTATATTTCAAAGCCTGTTTTTGAAGCATTTTTGGGGTGTCTTTTGGAGGCATTTTGGAGTACTTTTGCACGTAGTTCTCTTCACACAGGTCCAAGAACATCAAGAAGAGTTTTCTTTGTACTTCGATAATAAATATCAACCTTTGGGGCCGTGTTTTTAGCCACACTCATAAAACTAAAGGTTTCTCGAAAGGTTTTCAACTTTGGTGGGAGCAGTCATTGCAGATTTATGTAGGTTTTTGAGCCTAAAACATTAGAGTTGACAGACACTTGTAGGTGTTTTTGGCTAGTTTTTGGGTTGTGCATTCCGACTTTTAGCATCATGTTACTGCATATATTGAGCACATACACACCATGTACGCTTCTATGGATACCGCTTATGTACGTCCATGTGGTCATTGATATAGTAGTTACGTTTTTTGCATAAAGCCACTGGCCATATGTTCATCTTGTAGAGGATACTCTGGCAAAGTTTTTCGAGATTTTTGGTTTTGTCAATTATATAGTGGTCGATTTACTCCTTGATACACTTATTTGTTGCTGTTTGGACTCTTCTAGCTCCATTATCATTCTATTCAGTTCTCTACCATCATGGCATCAGAGGTCTCAAGCACATCTGGTGGATCAGGGTCTAGTGCCAGTGTTCCGAGGAGGAGCTATAACTTGCAGGGAAAAGACCATTTTGAGATTCGAAAATTTGATGGCACAAACTTTGATCTATGAAAAAATTAGATTAAAGATGTGCTGATTCAAAGGAGGCAATGGAAGCTAGTAAATGGAATCTCAAAGAAGCCTGCTGACATGGATGAAGATGATTAGGATTAGTTAGATGAAATGGTCACGTCTACCATTCACTTGCACCTGTCAGACAATGTTTATTTTATAGTATTAGACTATGAAAGTGTAGAGGAGCTTTGGAAGAAGTTATGCAATACATATGAAAAAGAGACGGCATCAAATAAAGTGTATCCGATGAGAAAGTTATATGATCTTCCTATCAAGGACACACATAGTGTTGCTGCTCATCTAAATGAGTTTGATGCCATATTCTCCCATTTACAGGCTCTGAAAATGGATATGGATAATGAAATGAAAGCATTATTGTTGTTATGCACCTTGCCATCATCACGGGATATGTTTTCCATAGCTATTAGCAATAGTGCACCTAGTGGTAAAGTTGTCTATGATGACATATGTGGAGCACTCTTGAGTGAGGAGTTTTGTAGAAAATCTATGGTTGTCACTGAGAGTGGAGATGCATATAATGTTCGTAATTCTTACCAAGGAAAGAATCAACAACGTGGCAAGAGCAAGAACAAGGAAAAGAATGGTCAACGGAATAAGAGTAGAAGTAAATCAAGGAAGAGGGATATTGAGTGCCATTATTTTCATAAGAAAGGACACATGAAGAAAGACTATTATGCATTAAAGAATGCTAAAGGTAAAGGAAATAATATTGATGGGCATGTTAAACAGTTACCTACTCCATCTACTTCGAATATGAAGATTTAAGAAATTAATGCTATTTTTGATGATGTTGATGTGTTGAAACTTGATAATACTATGCCAAATGAGGCTCTTATGGCTGATTCTCTTTCCCACATGTGGCTACTAGATTCTGGTGCTTCTTTCCATGTGACACCACATAGAGAATGGTTCTCTAATTATGCAGAAAAGTCTCTTGGTATCATGAGACTTGGTGACTCTTACCAGTGTGATGTTGTGGGGATTGGAGATGTGGCTGTGTAGTTCATTGATGGTTCAAAATTTACTATGCATAATGTATGCCATGTACCTCAGTTATCATGCAATTTGATATCAGTTGGTCAACTTGATGACCTTGGTTAGAAGGTGGTCTTCTATGCTCAATCCTTTTGTATATCAAAGGGCAATATGGTTATTGCAAAAGGAAGCAAAGTTGGTTCACTTTATCCTTTATTTGTATCATAGAAAGAACAGGATGCTAAGGAATGGAGATTGAATATACTCTCACATATACTCTCTCAAGTATCAAGGTTGTCCAGAGTATCAAGTCAAAGTTATATGCTCTCAAACACATACATGCACAAATACATGCACATACATGCACAAATACAAGAAGGTATAGTGTGTCCATGAGAAGGTTGTGAATGTAGAGATAATTCCTCTCCTTGATCACATAAGTATTCCTCCATGACCACTTAGTTGTAAATGTAAGTCCCCACTTACATGGTTAAGTGCAAGGAAACAATGTTCTCCAATTTTGAAATCCAAAAAAATCAGCATATAAAGTATTGGTTGATGCTAAATTACCTCCTATCTTCCAAATCTAATCCAATTGCTTCTACATTAGCTGCAATTTACATAAGTCTGATATGACCTTTCCTCGAGTAAACTTCTCTTCAATTCTATATTCAAGATCTACAAAAAACATGAGCATTTGTATTTGCTTGCTGAATATAAAACTGAACTTGATCTGCATCCGCCATGAAGATATCTATTAATTTAAGACAAAGTTCCACAAATTTTGAAAATCGTAACTTTGGATTTTGTGGAAACCTTAATTTTGGTTAATTTTTATATTGTTTGGGCATATAATATATTATATATTGCTTTTTGCTTTTAAATAATTAAAATTAGGGTTTGCAAATTGATCCTTCTTTTGCTTTTAAATACGAAGCTTTATATACCATTGGAATGCTCTAGATGTGTAATTTCTCAATATTCAATAAGAAATTGTGTCAAGGTCCCCTTGTGGAAGGTTGTCCCATAACACATTTTTTCTAACAAAATCAAGCTCATGTGGAGCTTTGGCATGTAGGAGAGTGGGGCATGTGTTCCCTTGTAAATTGTATGTAGTCCCTTCTTCAAACTTAGCTGGTGGTGTTGGTGTTAGGTTCGCACCATTGTGTATATTCGAATTTCCTTCGATTTGAATTTGCACAACTAAACATGGTATTAAGGACATTACCCTTACCTTGAAGGTAAGAAGACCATGCAAGGTCTCATCGCCATCACAAATTTCACCCTTCAAATTATCACGTGAACAGGAATCATTCTAGGGCCCATGGATGAACTTCATGAGGATGTGAAGTCTATTAAGGAGGGGGTGGATGTCATGCCTCCTTGCCCTCTCATTTTCTACCTAGCAAAACTTGGTGTTTGGGTGGCTTGCCTTGCTATTACAAATTCTGTGATAATGGGATCACTTATCACAGATGACATCTAGACAGTGGATGGCCAATAGTGCCTCAAGGTTCATCGATGATTGGTTACGGGTGTATGTGCTTAGCCTTTCCTTCCTCATGTATCATGATGATGTTGGTTGTGGGTAGATTCCCCACAATGGGGATGCCCCCATCACTCTATTCATGGGTCTCAAACTTTGACATTGGCAAGAGGTGTACACCATGTGCCCTCTCGTATTTTGCCCCCTCATGAGGGGCATTGGATGAGTTTGGCAATGGAGTGCCACAATGCCTTGGACTGCAACCCTTTACCCAGACTTGATGACAATGCACCATGGAGTTGACTCGTCGTTGATGGTCGTGCCTTTGATTTTGGGTTAAGTCTCACTTTCTCTGTGCACTCAAACTCTAGGGCATTTCTAAGTTAACCACTTTAGGTATGCTCTAAGGGACTAATCCTTTCAATGCATGGTTGTTCGTTTTCTTGCAGGATTGACAAAGAAAGAATCCCCTTGGAGCGAACTATCAAGGGGGGGAGGTGGAGTTGGTATGTAATGACTTACTGGTTAATGATGTAGGCCCTTCCAACACATAGTTTTTACATTTATAGGAGATGCTTGGACTTTTTGAATCTATAGATCAGCTATTTGTGTTTAGTAATGCAAGATGAAGGATTAGTGGATCATAGCTGAGGTGGGAGTGTGGCAGCCAATCTTTGAATCCATAGGAATTGATTGTGGAGGATTTTCACGTGGTGGGTCTATGATATGAGGGGCTATTTTCGATAGGCCTTTATATTACATGAACATAAAGTTAGGTCACTGATGTGATTGAGGATTTATAACCTCTCTGTTTATCACTAGAGGGTATTTTCCATGTATCCCAGGGATTTACTCTCTCTATGATCGTACGAGGAGCAGTGCATCCATTATCTATGGTTGGATTCATCACACATTATTTCCATATTTTGTTCAATACATATGCGTTTGATTGCGTTTTTTTGTTTTCGTTTGTTTTTGACCATGAGACCATGCATTAGGAAGAGCTTGAGGTCTTCATAGGCAAATAAAAATGGCCACATTAGTGCATCTTATACTTGCATGCTTAAATTTGTATTTATTCTTATGTTTCAAATTGGTCAAAGGTGGTTTTTGGAGAGCAAAAAAAGTTGCTTTTATTGATCTTTTATAGTACATGAAAGCAAATGATCAAGATTTCCATCGGGCTGATCTCGGCCATCCATTTGGCTTTAAATCAGATGCTTACGGTAGAATTCATGGATGCACTCACGTGGAGCATTTGGATCCGTTAGATTCGTGCCTTATCTAGATTCCAATTGGATGGAATGGTAAGGCGCATATGAGTGTGGTCCCTTGCATGGAGTCCTCGATCGGAGGGTGCACAATCAAAGGTCCCTTGCACAATCCCTCGATCTTGTCTCCCCTAATCCAATGGCTCATGCCATTTTCACGGAAAGACAGTCCAACTCCCATGTGCATCGATCTTAGTCGTCGATCTCAAAGCTTATCAAAGGCCCACGCGTTTCAATGGAAGAACAGCCTTGAATCTAATCGAGACCATTGAAGCATGTGAAATCAATGGTGTATATTCACTTGCACTTATCCAAATGGTTAATGTGCTCGCTTCACTTTATCCTTTGGTCGATCCAAGGATTCTTCTTTTTTCTTTGTTTTTTTTTGAGAGTACAATGAATTGGAAATACACACTCACACACCCAACTTCGTAAGGTAGAGTCACCCATCATCAGACACTCATGGACATGTGGAGCCAAGAGTTGAACTCAAGACTTCCTCCCACAACTTCAAGGCATTAGCCACTAGGCTACGCAGGCTCGGACTTCTTTTTTCTTTGAGTGACAATCATCGATCCAAATCTATCAAAGGGCCAGAAATAATTCCATTAGCGGCTTACATTTCCTACTGTGATTTCAAGCCATACAAGCTGAAAATGCATTTTTATTGATTGTGAGTAAAGCTAATGTTTTTGATGATGTGTCAAAAGCCTATTGGAGCAAATATTAATAAGGTTTTCAATTTTGTGACAATCAAAGTGGCCTTTGAAGACTCTATTCTTCCCTAATGATTCAATCTTTGTTTGAGTATGATATGGAGGCACTTAGCCAAGGGTGATAGTGGGGGGAACCCATCAGGTGTTAGTGTGGGGCGTCCATTAGTTGGTTACCGAAATTGGGATTTGTGGGGCATCCATCAATTGGTGGACCAAAATTTGGTATGCAAAATGAGACTTGTGCCATTCTTTTGACTTTATGTTAGGACATCCCATGGGACCACTGGAGGCTTTGGTGTCAATATGACTCCCATTCCATTGCATGGATCGAACATTATTTTAGATATCCCTACATTGGCAACAACCTCCATTAGCTATATGGCAAGATGGGAATAATTTTTTAGATACATGTTTTGAGGGCATTCCCAGTATGGTAGCCTTTGTACTTAGTAAAATTCTTGAGGTTTATTCTCCTAGTTTCATAGAGGTTTTGAGTGACATATAACTTCCTCTCACAAGGCGTTGCAAGTATGATTGAGTTTTTCTGGGTCAAGCAGTCATTCCAAGAGGTGGAATGGTCGATTCCACCATTGGATCTTCGAGTACCCATGCAACTTCATTAGGGGAAAAAATGAACCCTGCATGGGCCTTGTAAGGATTTGGATTAGAAAGCTTAATCTAGGAGATTAAGGGAGCTTGCAAAATCACTAGTGGTATTCCCAAATTCTAAAATGGAAAAAATTGAGGTCTTTGGATGCTTGAAATCAATGGCTCATACTTTAAATGGATGCAACTCTAGTGAGAGAAGGTCTGACAATGTAATCATAGTCAAGGAAGCGCAGGCACTTTTTGGGACACTCTCTACATGTTTTTTGGCCCTTAGATCTGTTGGACTTAGACGTCTGCAGAAGCACGCGAACAACACAAGGAAGAAGAAGAAGCTTGGAGCACAACACACAATACTGAATGAATTGCTAGAGAATGTACAAAGATAAGTAGCCCATTAGGGCAATAGGCGTATATACAAGCCAGGGGAAAAAGACCTCCTAAAGAGGGAAAAAAGTGCCCCGGCTGTCCTAGTGCGTTCACACACATCACTACCTAAATATATCAAAAAATCCCCCCTGGGAGTGATGCGGTGAACAAGGAGCTGGCACTCATGTATAAGGAAGCGCCAAGCTATGTGGAAATAACTCCACAAAAGGAAGTAAGCCCAAAACTTTGCGGAAAGCTTCAAACTTCTCCCTAGGCAGAGCCTTCGTGAAAAGGTCTGCAATGTTCTCCTGCATGGGCACATATGCCAAGCTGATCTCCCCAGCAGAGAACCTCTCCCTGACATAGTGATAATGCACCTCAATGTGCTTAGTGCGAGCATGGAACACAGGGTTCCTCGCAACTGCCAATGCGCTCTGACTGTCAGTGAAGATGGTGGTGGCAGAAGACTGACCAACACCCAAATCAGCCATAAGGCGTCTGAGCCACACACTCAACATTAGCTGTGAAAGCTTCCCTATACTTAGCCTCACAACTAGAAGTGGCCACAATAGGCTGCTTCTTGCTCAACCAAGATATACATGAGCTACCAAGCATGAAGCAAAAGCCACTAGTGGACACACGAGTGTCATAGCAACCAGCCTCACAAAAAGCATCCAAATTTGGCGGTAGTGATCCTCCCTTAGGATAAAACAACCCAAGTAGACGAGTACCACTCAAGTATCGAAAGATGCGCCTAACCGCCTACCAATGCTTGACTCTTGGGCAATGCATAAACCTGCTCATCTGTGAGACAACAAACTGAATATCTGACCGAGTAATGCATAAGTAAATCAAGCATCCAACAACCTGCTGATAGAGAACAACATCAAATGCATCTCCAGCATCATGAAGACTCAATCGTAAACCTGTCTCCATAGGAGTAGTGTTGGAGTTAGACGTCTGCGGAAGCATGCGAACAGCACAAGGAAGAAGAAGAAGCTTGGAGCACAACACACAAGACTGAATGTATTACTAGAGAATGTACAAAGATAAGTAGCCCATTAGGGCAATAGGCGTATATACAAGCCGGGGGAAAAAAACCTCCTAAAGAGGGAAAAAAGTGCCCCGGCGGTCCTAGAGTGTTCACACACATCACTACCTAAATATATCAACAAATCCCCCCTGGGAGTGATGCGGTGAACAAGGAGCTAGCACTCATGTATAAGGAAGTGCCAAGCTATGTGGAAATCACTCCACAAAAGGAAGTAAGCCCAAAGCTTTGCGAAAAGCTTCAAACTTCTCCCTAGGCAGAGCCTTCGTGAAAAGGTCTGCAATGTTCTCCTGCGTGGGCACATATGCCAAGCTGATCTCCCCAGCAAAGAACCTCTCCCTGACATAGTGATAATGCACCTCAATGTGCTTAGTGCGAGCATGGAACACAGGGTTCCTCGCAACTGCCAATGCGCTCTGACTGTTAGTGAAGATGGTGGTGGCAGAAGACTGGCCAACACCCAAATCAGCCATAAGGCGTCTGAGCCACACACACTCAACAGTCGCTGTGAAAGCTTCCCTATACTCAGCCTCACAACTGGAAGTGGCCACAGTAGGCTTCTTCTTGCTCAACCAAGATATACATGAGCTACAAAGCATGAAGCAAAAACCACTGGTGGACACACGAGTGTCATAGCAACCAGCCCAATCTGAGTCAGAAAAAGCATGCAAATCTGGCGGTAGTGATCCCCCCTTGGGATAAAACAACCCAAGTAGCCGAGTACCACTCAAGTAGCGAAAGATGCGCTTAACCGCTTTCCAATGCGTGACTCCTGGGCAATGCATAAACCTGCTCATCTGTGAGACAGCAAACTGAATATCTGGCCGAGTAATGCATAAGTAAATCAAGCATCCAACAGCCTGCTGATAGAGAACAGCATCAAATGCATCTCCAGCATCATGAAGACTCAATCGTAAACCTGTCTCCATAGGAGTGGCAATAGGCTTACAGTCTTCAAGGCCAAAACGCTGCAATAATGTGTCAATATATTTTGTTTGACACAAAGCCATTCCACCATCAACGTGCATAAACTGAATGCCCAAATAGTGATGCAAATGCCCCAAATCAGACATCTCAAATGAGGCATGCAAATCAGCCTTAAAATCAGCAATATGTGTCTCAATAGGACCAGTGAGCAGCATGTCATCAACATAGACAACAATGATCAGAAGCACATCATTAGCAAGATTAACATATAAGGTGCTTTCAGTTGGACTGTTCTCAAAACCATGTGCAATCAGATAGGCATGTATCTTCTCATACCAAGCACGTGGTGCTTGCTTTAAACCATATAATGCCTTCTTTAACCTGCAAACCTGGTTTTCATGCCCTTTCTGCACAAAGCCACAGGGCTGAAAAACATACACTTCTTCATGCAAGTCACCATTCAGAAATGCTGTTTTAATGTCCAACTGATGTACATTCCAACCATGATGGGCTGCAAGTGCACAAATGCTCCGAACAGTAGTCATACGGCATGTAGGTGCAAAGGTCTCATCAAAATCAATGCCTCTTTCCTGCGCATAACCCTTTGCAACAAGCCTAGCCTTATACCTGTCAACTGTACCATCAGGTTTACGCTTCAACTTGTATACCCACTTAGTGCCAATGGCCTTCTTGCCAGGAGGCAAGTCACATAAAGACCATGTACCATTCTTCATTATAGCATCATATTCAGAGTGCATAGCAGCCATCCAATTTTCTGAATTTTGTGCTTCATCAAAAGAAACATGCTCATTCTTATCACAGAGACTAGATGCAGCCATAGCATAGAAATCTGATGCAAAGGAGGTACTATGAGAGCCTGAACGAGTACGATATGACAAAGGTGCATCTAATTTGTTGTCACGTAAAGTCTGCACCAACCATTTTGGCATAGTTTTTGCCTGTTCAATATCAGCTCTCTCATCAACAAGTGCATCATGTAAATCTGCATCAGAAATGGAATGATCTGCATCATCATATGAAACCTGCAAAGGCTGAGAAGTTGCCTCATTAGGACCAGCGCTAGCCTGTCCACCTCTAAAAAGAGGCATCAAAGTATCATACATGTCTTTGGAGCTAACAGATGTCTCCTTAGTACATGAAAGCAATGGCTGAATAGCATCTTCCACAAAGACAACATCACGGCTAACCAGAATGCGTTTAGTCTGTGGATGATACAGACGATAGCCTTTACTTTCAGAACTGTACCCAACAAAAATACATTTTACTGCCTTATCATCCAATTTTCTGCGATGTTGTTCAGGCACTAATGCATATGCCAAACAACCAAAAACACGCAGATGAGCAACAGATGGCTTGCGGTCATGCCAAGCCTCATATGCAGTGATAGACTGCAACGCTTTGGTGGGACACCTGCAAGAGCGAATGTGAGGAATAATGGCACGTTTGACAGACAAGGCTATCAATGCATGTGCCTGGGCATCTCTGCCATCCCAATGAATCTGCTCTGCAGTAGGTGCAACAGACACAGCAGCACAAATAGGAATCTGCGGAATATCATCTTCGACACCATCTTCATCAGCTCCAGTACCTCCAGCACCTGTATTTGTAGTACCTGTAGTCGCAGGTGTAACAGGACGTCTTTCAACACCTTGCACAATGTTCCACAGTCCTTTTGCAACCAGTACATGTCGCATCATATAAGCCCATAATGGGTAGTTGGTACCATCCAACTTATCCTCAACAACCAACATACGGAATACATCACTGCTTTTAGCCATGGCCGGTGACTAAAATACCTTGATGCAGAAAATTGACTGTATCTCAAAAAGTTGAACGGAACTGCCCAGACGAGTTCTGCTAGACCTGTAGCAGACTTCGAGATGCTTAAACTGGCGAACAGAAACTGGTATATACCTTTGGCACAAAAGGACGAAATAGCCTGCACAAGCGCTGCGATAGTGCGTTCGGAGGCCGAAACGAGCTCAGATCGCGATTTCGGCACCACACAGCAAAGCTGTTTTGATCTCGGAAACACCTTGAGTATGCTCACCAAATTTCGTGCGAATCTGAGACTGCAAACGGAGGAGTGTCGACGGCGTCCTAGAAGAAGCAACGACTTGCTCTGATACCAATTGTTGGAGTTAGACGTCTGCGGAAGCACGCGAACAGCACAAGGAAGAAGAAGCAGCTTGGAGCACAACACACAAGACTAAATGTATTACTAGAGAATGTACAAAGATAAATAGCCCATTAGGGCAATAGGCGTATATACAAGCCGGGGGAAAAAAACCTCCTAAAGAGGGAAAAAAGTGCCCCGGCGGTCCTAGAGTGTTCACACACATCACTACCTAAATATATCAACAAGTAGCAATAGGCTTACAGTCTTCAAGGCCAAAACGCTACAATAATGTGTCAATATATTTCGTTTGACACAAAGCCATTCCACCATCAACTTGCATAAATTGAAGGCCCAAATAGTGATGCAAATGCCCCAAATCAGACATCTCAAATGAGGCATGCAAATCAGCGTTAAAATCAGCAATATGCTTCTCAATAGGACCAGTGAGCAGCATGTCGTCAACATAGACAACAATGATCAGAAGCACATCATTAGCACGCTTAACATATAAGGTGCTTTCAGTTGGACTGTTCTCAAAACCATGTGCAATCAGATAGGCATGTATCTTCTCATACCAATCACGTGGTGCTTGCTTTAAACCATATAATGCCTTCTTTAACCTGCACACCTGGTTTTCATGCCCTTCTTGCACAAAGCCACGGGGCTAAAAAACATACACTTCTTCATGCAAGTCACCATTCAAAAATGTTGTTTTAATGTCCAACTGATGTACATTCCAACCATGATGAGCTGCGAGTGCATAGATGCTCCGAACAGTAGTCATACGGCATGTAGGTGCAAAGGTCTCATCAAAATCAATGCCTCTTTCCTGTGCATAACCCTTTGCAACAAGCCTAGCCTTATACATGTCAACTGTACCATCCAGTTTACGTCTTTCCTGTGCATAACCCTTTGCAACAAGCCTAGCCTTATACATGTCAACTGTACCATCCAGTTTACGCTTCAGCTTGTATACCCACTTAGTGCCAATGGCCTTCTTGCTTGGAGGAAAGTCACAAAAAGACCAAGTACCATTCTTCATTATAGCATCATATTCAGATTGCATAGCAGCCGTCCAATTTTCTGAATTGTGCTTCATCAAACAAAACAGGCTCATTCTCATCAGAGAGACTAGATGCAGCCATAGCATAGCAATCTGATGCAAAAGAGGAACTATGAGAGCCTGAACGAGTATGATATGATAGAGGTGCATCTAATTTGCTGTCACACAAAGTCTGCACCAGCCATTTTGGCATAGTTTTTGCCTGCTCAATATCAGCTCTCTCATCAACTAGTGCATCATGTAAATCTGCATCAGAAATGGAATGATCTGCATCCTCACATGAAACCTGCAAAGGCTAAGAAGTTGCCTCATTGGGACCAGCACTAGACTGTCCACCTGTAAAAAGAGGCAGCAAAGTATCATACATGTCTTTGGAGCTAAGAGATGTCTCCTTAGTACATGAAAGCAATGGTTAAATAGCATCTTGTAGAAAAACAACATCACGGCTAACCAGAATGCATTTAGTCTGTGGATGATACAGAAGATAGCCTTTACTTTCAGAACTGTACCCAACAAAAATACATTTTACTGCTTTATCATCCAATTTTCTGCGATGTTGTTCATGCACTAATGCATATGCCAAACAACCAAAAACACGCAGATGAGCAACAGATGGCTTGCGATCATGCCAAGCCTCATATGGAGTGATAGATTGCAGCACTTTAGTGGGACACCTGTTCAGTACATATGTTGCACACATGACAGCCTCAAGCCAGAAACTATGTGGTAAAGCCTGACTCTTGACCATACACCTCGCCATCTCCATGAGTGACCTGTTCTTTCGTTCAGCAACTCCATTCTGTTGAGGTGTATACGCCACTATACACTGGTGTTTTATCCCACATTCAGCCAGAAATGCATTAAAATTAGAAGACATATATTCCCCCCCCCTCGATTTGAATGGAGGGTACCCATTTTACATGCTGACATATTTTCAGCCAAAACCAAAAACTGTTTGAAGCACATGAACACTTTGGACTTTGCCTTCAATGGATATACCCATGCATGCCTGGAAAAATCATCAATGAAAGTCACGAAGTAAAGATAATTTCCAAAAGAAGGTGTTTGCATAGGACCATAGACATCACTATGTACAAGCTGTAATTTTTGAGTAGCCCGAACTGAACCATCTTTTGGAAATGAGGAACACTGCATTTTGCCCAAAATACAGCCTTCACACACATGTTTTCTAGGTGCCTCAAGTTTGTGCAAAGAGGACATCGTTTCAGGATTTTTTCTCATCTGTGTCTTGGATCTTTGAATGTGCAGCACTTGCAGATTTCTGCTTACTAGTAGAAGAACTTCATTTTCCTTTGCCCTTCTGACTAGCCAGGAAAGCTTGATCTGCAACACGCATAATGGACCTGTTCTGCCTGGACTGATGTTCCTGCAACAGAACAGAGACTAACTCCTCAAACAACAAGGCATTTGGATTGCCTTTCATCATCAACCAAAGAGTAGAAGCAAAACTCTGATATGAATCAGGAAGACCATTCAGAACGGTCCGCACAAGCGAGCTATCTGGTATAACCTCATCAACAGAAATCAACTGTTCCTTCAAGTCTTTGATCTTTGTTAGGAAATTGTCCATAGAATCACCTTCATTCATGTGCTCACTCTCCAACTTTTTTCGGAGGTAAGCAACACGAGCCTCATTCCTAGCTTGGTACAATGTGGTAAGTGTATCCCAAGCATCCTTAGCTGTTCTGCAAGAGCGAATATGAGGAATAATGGCACGTTTGACAGACAAAGCTATCAATGCATGTGCCTGGGCATCTCTGCCATCCCAACGAATCTGCTCTGCAGTAGGTGTAGCAGAAACCACAGCACGAACAGGAATATGCAGAATATCATCATCTTTGACACCTTCTGCATGAGCTTCAGTACCTGCAATTGTAACAGTTGCAGGTGTGATAGGACGTTTTTCAACACCCTGCACAATGTTCCATAGTCCTTTTGCAACCAACACATGTCGCATCATATAAGCCCATAACGGGTAGTTGGTACCATCCAACTTATCCTCAACAGCCAACATACGGAATACATCACTGCTTTTAGCCATGGCTGGTGACAAAAATACCTTGATGCAAAAAATTGACTGTATCTCAAAAAGTTGAACAAAATTACCCAGACAAATTCCGCTAGACTGGTAGCAGACTTTGAGACGCTTATACTAGCGAACAGAAACCGGTATATACCTTTGGCACAAAAAGACGAAATAGCCTGCACAAGCTCTATGATAGTGCGTTCGAAGGCCGAAACGAGCTCAGATCGTGATTTTGGAACCACAAAGCGAAGCTGTTTTGATCTCTAAAACACCCTGAGTATGCTCACCAAATTTCGTGCGAATCTGAGACTGCAAATGGAGGAGTGTCGACAACGCCCTAGATGAAGCGATGACGTGCTTTGATACCAATTGTTGGAGTTAGACGTCTGCGGAAGCACGCGAACAACACAAGGAAGAAGAAAAAGCTTGGAGCAAAACACACAATACTGAATGAATTGCTAGAGAATGTACAAAGATAAATCAAGTATAGCTCAAAACCTTCACCAATTTTGAAATCTTTTACCAAAATATGAATTTTTCAGCTTCTCTATGCAAACTAGCTTCACTCAGAAAAGTCTACCTCACAAAATTCACTATTGACTGATGAAATGATTACAATTTTCTATGAAAAATTGATGCAACACTCCTCTAGTGTTTGTGCAACTACTTCAAGTTAAAGTTCTCCTAAAGAACTCACAAAACGTTAGATTTACTTCAATAAGTAAACCTGTGTCTGAAACAAGCACTTTCTATAGGCAACTTTTACATGTACAACTTTAAACAGTTGGTTCTCACAAAATATAGCCCATTTAATAAAATGCTTTTAGACATAGATGGCTTACCTTCCAACTTATATTTTGACTCATGATTTGTGTAAAGCTTTACACGATGCACTGAGACGTGATCAATTCTTTGATCATCAAAATTGCGCATGTTTTAGAAGACACTCATCACTTCTTCATAGACAAATGTTCCTACTCACAATTCTCTCAGCCTGATTACAATTAGAGTCTCAAGTCTTGATCATAGATGCATTAACTATGGATTTAGACATCTACAAAAGGATTCCTAAAATGATCAAACACAGAAGGAGAAATGGAGAAAAAATTGACGTGCAATTCTCTGAAAACTTCTTCTATTCAACTCATCTTACATCTAACTTTCTCTTGAGCAGCTTGCTAACAGAGGTTGGCAAGCATGTTGGTATCTAGCCCGTGGTTCGGATCTTTTACCAAGTGGAGCTTGGGTCATCGGAGGCGGCCACCAGGATGATAACACTATTGCGTATTGTGGTTCAGGCTAGCCGTGCCTATGTCTGCCCCTAGAAACATGGCTTTGAACATTCGACAATCTCTTCCTCAGCTTTCCTTCCTGGCCATCATGAACATCATCGTGAACATCATGATTTCAAACCATTTTTCGATCATGATTCCATGCTGACCTGTCAGTGTTCACACCTCCGCCCATCCAAAAAGATATTTTTCTTGCATGGCACCAATCTTCCCAAGGCCACGCATTGCTAACTATGTGTTGGGTCAAAGCGGTTAAGGCTATTCATAGTACTATGCTTAATGCCAAAATCAAGATCCAAAGAATAGGGACAGAAAGAAGAGGAAGACTCTACAAAAGGCTTAGGAAACTTAAAGAGGAAGTTAACAAAGGGAAGCTCCACCTTCAAAACGTCTTTCTCAAAATCAATAGCAAGTTGAGACAAGAAGAAGAAATTTATTGTTAGAAGCACTTCATCTTCTTCAACGAGTGGTGGGATAGGAAAATGGACATACCAACAAAAGAAATTTGCATGATATTAAAAAAGAACAAGGTCACCCTTCCAAGCACGATCAACAAGTTCGATGTGGAATGTACGACAAAGAAGAAAAATCATGACCACATTGTTCAACACTTTTCGGAATTCTTTGGCGTGATGTCCCCTCTTTCGGAGTGGAAGACGGAATGCATGGCCAATATCTCTAGTATCATCCTTCAACTCTAGAAGAAAGGCCCCTTCTTCTAGTATCATCCTTCACCTCTAGAAGAAAGGCTCCTTCTTTACCGTTCAGGGCGACACTTTCTGTTGGAGCTACCAACCACGTGCCTAGCTTTTCTGCGCTCCCCACATGGCCACCTCTAGGAGATAATTTTTTAGAGGTTTTGGTTTCTTGTTTGGAGTGATTTCTCCCTCTTGTATACATTTCTTGTTCCCCAATTGGGATTGTAGCGCATTGGGCATTTTTCCTTACTAATGGAAGGATCTTTTTGTGGAAAGAAAGTGTATATGTGTGTATGCGCATGTGTGTGCATATATACGTGTGTATGTGTGCATATATATGTGTATGTGTTTGTGTCTGTGTCTATCATTAGAAGGAAAGGGAGGGCAAAGCTAAAACTTTTTTCTTTTAAGAGTCAAACTTGTTGCTTGGATGATACTTTGATCCGAAAATGGCACATATGTTCTTCAAAAAAAGGTGAGACATCACTCACACGCGTACAGGTTTCCACATATGTGACATTCTAAGCCACATTCTATGGAAGAAAAAAAAAAAAATCAATATCCCCCGGTAGTTTACTATCAGAAGAGACATTTGTAACAATCCCCACAAGGAGATAGAGCAACGAATAGCCCCACGAGGTAAGAGAAAAACGCACACACACACACAGAGAAAGAGAGATAGATAGAGAGAGATGTACACGCTTGCATAGATACACACACATGCATTCACATGCACACATACATCCACACATACACAAACATATAATCCGAGAGACATAACATATACATATCAGAGAGAGAGATGCATACACATACATATGCCATAGAAACCCACATGCATATACATGCACACATACATAAACCTACAAACACACACACACACACATGCATGCATGCACACATATATACACACAACACATAACACATAGACATGTGCAAACATACATAAACACATGCACACATAAATTGGTTTATGTATATTTCAGCATACACATAATTTGTTGTTTTATCCACATTGCTCGTTTTCCTAGAGTTGGAAGCTATGTTTGAGGATCAACCATAGTTTTATGTCACGATCCTCTATAGACACATACATACATAGCTCATTGAGTATGAGTAGACATGTGTGAGTAGAAAATCATTTTGCTGCATAAATTAGAGATAACAAGCTTTTTTGAGGACACATCACATGGAGGTTTGCTATCTTTGTGTCCCTATATATGTTGTGGGAAACATACTACTATCCTTAGGAATCATCTCATTGTTCATCAATAGGCTCATAGCCATGTTCACAACATACACATGCTACCGTAAGTTTAGGGTACTTCAGATTTGGAAACCATCATCAAGGATTCCAACCCCTCCAAATTCAAGCACACAACATTCCCTAGGTTGGTGGGGTGCCTTTGATACATACATGAATACATACATGTGTACATACATAGATACATTCACACATATTTCATACATACATGCATATATACACACATACATGTGTGAGAAAATTGACATTTAAAGAAATTCCCATAATTCTCAATGACTATTGACTCCAAAAGTAGATAATATCATGTATTTTTTGTAAGGAGTACACATGTGGAACCAAAATGAAAAGAAGTGTAAACTCAGAAAATGATAGAGTGTGAGAGATTGAAAGTGAGTAGAGCCAAGAAATGGGTAATCTCACATGGCATAGAAATGAGTTTGGAAAGAGCATGAAGTATCCTCTCCAAGCTTCTAACCAAGTACAAAGTGGGGGAAAGGCCTTCCTTATATAGAGTTGGAGGAGGCTCTCCAAAGTACATCACATGTGAGATAATTGTCCTTGAAGGAGAATGAATACTATGGTAGAAGCAAATGGCAAGGTACCCAAATACAATTAAACACAAATAAAATAATATGAAATGAAGTGTCTCTTTGATAAAAAAAATTGAGATGCACTCATACACATAAAAATGGAAATGGAGTAGATGAACTGATGTCCTCAACACCCCATCTACAACTCCATTTTGGAGTAGTTGAATGTTGTAGAGATCCACCAAGAGTTGGAGAGGAACTAGAGGTAGAACCTTCATGAACATGTTTGCGAAGTTCTCCGAAGAGGTACAATGTTTCAGAATAATCTCTTGTGATACAATTTTCTTGTGTATGAAGTGGTACTCAATCCTTATGTTCTTGGCCCGAGCATGGAATAGTGGATTCTTTTGGGACAGCCAAGGTTAGTTGGCCATTGGCCCAGATGCCTGTAGTTGTATCCTAGAAAATGCCAATGCCATATAATAAATGTCAAAGACATATGGATTCACATGTTGTAAAGTTAAAGGCTTGGTACTCCACCTTGATGGATGATAGAGCAAGTATAAGTTTCTTCTCACTTGCCCAAGAGATAGGCCTTAAGCTAAGAAAGAATATGTATCCAAAAGTAGACTGTCTGGAATTATGATCACTAGCCCAATCTAAATCTGAATATCTTGTGAGATCAATGCCCCTTGTGTACCCAAAGGCCATAATGTCGGGTGAGGGCAAGGTATCAAAGTAGTCTTTTAGCAGCCTGCTAATGTGTATGAGGAGGCTGATGTGAAAACTTACTGAGAATAGTGACTCCATAGGCAATATCAGGTCTGGTGTTGGATAGGTAAAGCAACAAGCCAACTAGCTGTCAATAAGCATACAAGTACATGAGTGATGATGGGTCCTCCAAGGTGAGCTTGAGGTTTGGATCAAGTGGTTTAGATGGTGAGTGACACTAGTCCATGTTATACCTAGAAAGAGTATTAGAGTGGTTCTTCTTCTAGGAGAGGAGTATACCCTCATTCATATGTGTAACTTCCATGCCTAAGAAGTCGTGGAGTTGGCCAAGATCTATCATTGAATACTCATGACAAAGATGCTTGATGATAAATTGGATGCATTCATCATCTAAGTATGCCAAAATCAAGCCATCTATATAAAATATGATTATTGAAACTAAGGACTCTTTTTTATATTTGCATAGGTTAGCATCACTAGTGCTTCATTGAAATCCTTTGTATTTGAAGAACTTGTGTAATTTCTCATACGAAGCCCTAGGAGCTTACATAAGTCCATAGAGTGATTTGTGGAATTTGTACCATTTCCTTTGATTTAGAAACCTTTAGGCATAAATTTTACACTTGACTGATTTTTGGAAATCCCTCAACCAGTGAAGATGGTGAGATCTTGGTTGAGTAGGATGTATGAACATGTCATTGGTGGCAAAGGGTGGAAATTGATTCCTTACTAAGGAAAGAGGAAAGCTTGTATAAGCTTTCATCCTCATTGCCTTGGGCTATTATGTACTTAGTGTTAGGATCGATCACATTTATTGATGTGTTTTCAAAGAGAAATTTTTTCTGATCATTTGTAATAGCTTTAACTCATAGGAGATTCATGCGAAAGTTTGGTAAAAAGAGTACCATCAATAAAGCTTTGCATTCTTCTTTGTGATTTATAATTTCTACTTTGCATTTTCCTTCAATTGGAACACTCTTGTTGTTTCCTTACTAAACTTTGCAATTGTGGTCTTCTAGCTCCTGAAATGACTCACAATCCTTGCACATGCGGGAGGTTGCACCATTATCAAATATTCATTCTTCTGATGAGCCAGAAGTGATTAATGCATTGACTTCTATTGAGATGAGGAGATCCTCACTCGAACAATGAGAAATCTTCATGGACGACTTAGGTTGATTCTTGAAGGTAGATGCTTTACAATTTTTCTTCTCGTAATAATAGAACTAAATATGCCCTGATTTCCAATGATAATTGCATTTTAACATCTTGGACGAGTTATTGTGCCTTGCTTGGAAGCATTGCTAGAGTGATTACTAAAGCGCTTGCCCTTGTTGGAGGGACCCTTAGATTTCATGGCCACTTCTTGATATGTTGAGGAATTTTCTCGCTAGTCTTCTCGAAGCAAGATTATTGGCACTTCTGCTTGATATTTGTCTGACACACAATGAAAGTTTGTGTTGATCCTGTGACCTAATGGCTAGGTTATGGATTTTTGCTTCTAAGGCATAAATTCTAGAGGGAATCTTATGCTCATAGAGATCTTGTAGTATCTTCCAAGCCTCATGATATCTTTTGCAAGAATTAATATGACCTTTTGTAAGCTCACTCCAAACATTCCATGCAACTAGGTCAATATCCTTATCGAGTTCAAGTTCTATAGCATCGATCGCTTCATATAACAATTTTGTGTATTAATAATGCTATTGTCCTTCCAAATATTCAGGTTTATGCCTTTCAACCTTTCATCCTTGGACATGAACATAGGCATGAATGATGGCAAGTACAACACATTTGAAGAAGTTATGTTTGAAATGGTAGACATTGTAGCCTTTAAAGAGGATAGAAATTCATAATTGGGACACCACACTTGCAAATAGAAATAGAGTTGGCACCAAAGATTGGAGGGGGGTTTGGGGGGCTTAGAGTAACCCTATGAGTAATTGATACTCTTGGGGGCTTAGAGTAGCCTTCCCAAGCACACACACACACACACATAGTCCTTCTTATATTACCTAGAGTTTAAAGCAATGGGGTACTTGGTGCCAAATAATGCCAAGGATGAGAGTTGGACCCCTTGGAAAATAAAAAGAGATACCTTAAGTATGGAGTACTGTGCAAAAATGAAGGGTCATATGCCAAGTGGATATTGGAGAGAGGATTCCTATAAATATTTTTGAGGTATAGAATGTGAAATGCCAAGAGTCTACAAGAACGAAAAAGATGGATGTTGAGCCTTGAGTAGGGAGTACAATGATGGGCACTTAGTGGATGGAGTAGTGAAAGTTATGTCAACAAATGAAGCGTACAAAGGTACTATTTCACAAGGCATATGCCCATGTGAACCTCTCTTAAGATCTTTCACTCATATTAAGATGAGTGATGTGTATTAACTTCACTACATATGAGAATGCTCCAAGGATTGGGGAACATTAAAAGAGTAGACCAAATTTAAAGGTTATACTTAATCTCATTATAGGCAAAAGAGGTAATTTAATTTTGGGAGGCCCATATACTGTGTGATAACAACACTTATGTCAACAACCATAGTTGAATGTGATATCTAGTGCACTTTGACATCAGTGATGATGTAAAAGTTCAAAACTCAATTTAATGCATGTATTTTTGTGGCTAAGAATAGAAAAATCCCATGGTGTTCTCACTCTCTATCTCTTGTTGAAAAAATTGGCACATAATTTTCTCTCTCTATTTCACTGTAGCTAAGCATGCTTAGACGACCTATTCACTCACAAGACACCTTGAATTCATGGGATGCATATGCATCTACTACACTTAGTAAGAGTGTCATCAACATAGGACTAGCTATGGTAGAAGAAACAACAATCAAAGGTTATACAAACAAGAAAAAAATGAAGATATCTAAGAACTAGAGAGGAAGAGCACATATGCTACATGCCAAAGGGAACAATAAGAAATAATAGCATAATGGAATAGAACGATAGACAAAGTTGAGAAAATAACATGAAGAAAGAAAGATGAAGGCTAAGAGATAGAGATCTCAAAATCTAAACTTTCCAAAAGTAATGCAGCTACAAACATGGTGATATGCACCTATGGGCTCCCAATGTGGAGCTTAGATGGCAATCTAGACAGACTCTAGATAAAGGGTTTACTAGTGCACAATGCTATCTAGAACTACACATGGGTCATGCTTATAAAGCTTCTACAATGGGAGTTGTTATAGATAAATGTAGTCAGGAGAGACAAACAATTGGCAAAAATATACAATCCAACAATCTCTATGACCAAAATTCTTACTATCACAGCCCCATGTGCTAAGGGGATAGGCTGCTTGGACGTGTAGAAGGGGGTAAACCCTCCTTTGCACTCTCCCCATTAAGGTTCTATGGGGAAACAGTACAGTGCCACAATTCAGATCATGGAGTGCCTCTTCCACATTGGTTGGTTCCTTTGCTTAGTCTTGAATGCATTTAGCCATCACTATTATATTTAGAATGTGGACACTTGCCCGTCTATGTTCCTCTATTCTCTGTGATTGCCTCATTCTTTCTGCAACTTGTTCTAGTGACTATTGGATGGAGTTTCCAAAATCACAGAGTTGTCTCACCCAAGATGGCAATGGCCTTTCCGCTTGGGTGATGACAACTTGGTGAATTTCAGACTTATCATGTAAAGATGATGCTTCCTTCTCTTGTGTAGAAGAGATAGCTCTGAGGCTAGATTTATAGTGGATTTCCCCTTCACCTGATGATAAAGTGCAAGCTCTATTTTCCTCCTCTACTGCATGTGGGTGCTCCTCCTTAAACACCACATCATGACTCGCCATGAACTTCTTAGACTCAAGGTCATAAAGCTTATAAGCCTTCTTATCTCCATTGCGCCATAAGAAGATACATTTGATGCTTTTTGGTTGAAGCTTGTTTCTTTCCCTATCTGGAACATGTACATAACGTTCACTTCCAAATACTTTGAAATGGGAAACATATGGCATTTTACCAGTGTATGCCTCTTTTGGAGTCTTTCCATCAAGTCCCTTTGTGTAAATTGGATTCAAGATGTAGACAACGGTGTTGATATTTTTCAACACCATTATGTTGAGGGCTATGTGCCACTGTGAGTGGATGCTTGAATCCTTTACTCTTCGAAAAATCTTCGAACTCGACATATGTGGACTCACCACCACTATCTATCCTTAATTTCTTTACACTACAAGAAATAGGGGGCGTAGCAACACCCCCAAATTGAAAAAAAACGAGCACCGTCGCTTATGCGACGCTAGCGTCACATAAACGACGATGCTATTTTTGATATTTTTGTTATGGGCATTTATCGCATAAGCGATGCCTGTGTCGCTTATGTGACGCTAAATGTGTGCATCGCAAATAGCATCGCTAACTAGCGATGTTATTTGCAATGTTGGCAAACTGGATAGCGTCGCATATGCGACGTCCTGTGTTCCAGAGCATCGCATAAGCGACGCTCTTGTATGTTAAAAAAAATTTTGATTTCTCCCGACACATTTGTGTCGGGATTTGGACGTGAGAGCAAGAAGAGAACGAGAGAGAGAGAGACAGAGAGAGAGAGAGAGAGAGAGAGAGAGAGACACGCATCTCCTTGACGCCAGGTATGCGCACACAAACACACTTACACACACATACATATGCGTACACACACATATACACACATAGACACACACACACACACCTATACACACAAAGACACACACACACACACACATACACATAGACACACACACATACACACACATATACACACATACACACATAATGTTGCATACACACATGCACACATAATGCATACACATGCACACACATATACACATACGCACACATACACACATACACACATACACACACATACACACACATACACACACAGACACACACATACACACACACATATACACATACACACAGATATATGCATACACACACATAGAGAGACATGCACACACATACACATACATGCATACATAATGCATATGCATATGCGTACATACATACATACTTACATGCATACACACACATATGCATACATAATGCACATGCATACATACACATACGTAATGCATATGCATACATAATGCACATGCATACATACACATATATAATGCATACACACATATGCATACATAATGCATACACACACATACACACACATATGCATACATACATGCATACACATACACACATATACACATACACACACATAAACAGATACACACTCATAGACACACACACACACATACACATAGACACGCACACACATACACACACATATACACACACATACACACATAGACACATACACAAATACACACATAATGATGCATTCACACACATACACATGCATACACACATACACACACATATACACACACATACACACATACACACATACACACACATATATGCATACACACACACACATAGAGAGACATACACACACATACACATACATGCATACATATGCATACATAATGCATATGCAAATGCATACATACATACGTACATGCATACATAATGCACATGCATACATACACATACATAATGCATACACACACATATGCATACATAATGCATACACACACATACACACACATATGCATACACACATGCATACACATACACACATAGACACATACACACACATAGACACATACACACACATAAACACATACACACTCATAGATGCGTAGCGACACATACACATAGACACACACACACACACATATACACACACATACACACATAGACACATACACACATAATGATGCATACACACACATACACATGCATACACATAAATATGCATACATACATGCATACACATACACACATAGACACATACACACATAGACACATACACACACATAAACACATACACACTCATAGATACACACACATACACATAGGCACACACACACATACACACACATATACACACACACATACACACATAGACACATACACACATAATGATGCATACACACACATACACATGCATACACACATACAGACACATATACACACACATACACACACATATATGCATACACACACACACATAGAGAGACATACACACACATACACACACATGCGTACATTATGGATCCTAGTAGAGAGAGAAAGTCGAAACTCACTCTCATAAAAAGTCTTATGAGAGCAAGAGTTCCGTGTGATACTCTAGGGGCCATCATGCGTGGTTACTCAGAGATGTCTGATGATGGGCTTGACTATACGATCCAGATGCTTACCCGGTGATCAGAGGAGGGCTCTTCTACGCTCCACATGAAGGAAGACAGCTATCTGCTCATAGGTATGTTTTTTTTTTCATAAACTTTTTTAATGATATTATAACACATATTTTTATTTATTTTTATCTATCTATTTTCAAGACACCTATACCACCTCCAGATCGTGATAGTAGAGCAGAGTTTCCTATGAGGATATGCATAGGCAACTTAGGACTAGAGTGCGATATAGAGCCAGAGGGGAACATTGTGTACATAGGGAATGGATTGGAGTTCAAGAGAAAAATGTGGGCATTATGCGACTCTTACCTGCACCTTGTCCACTTACCGTGGAAGTAAGTATAAATTTTACATATAAATTGAAATAAATATCTTATCTTTTATTTACATTATTTTTTTAAATTTTTGTAGTGAGCATGATGAGAGGGATAAAAAATACGTACTTAGTTCACTTGAGATAGAGTTTGGGACAGGATGGTCGCTTAAGTGGTGTCTAAAAGAGATGCGGACACTTATGGCTCATCGTCACGATAATACATGGTGTGCACTGGTTTTATGTATATATATGTGGATATGAGTATCACTACAACATATGAGGGGCATACCGACGTTGCCCATACCGACGGTCACCCCTCGGCGTCGGTATGACCGTTGAAAATGCTTGAAAAACCACGGATGCAATACCGATGGTCATTTAATCGTTGGTATACGCGGCGTCGGTATGAGCGCCGGTATAGGCGTCGGTACTTTACTGTAAGTTACCGATGCTTATACCCACGCTCATACCGACGCTTATACCGAGGCAACTTTTAACCGGGCCCAAGAGCAAAAGTTCGACATCTGCTTGCATTTTGAACCAAAGTTTGCTACTGTCGAGTTTGCGTGTGCTAACTACATTCCGAACCTATTGTGTACACACATCTCTCTCTTTCTCTCTCTTTCTCTCTCTCTTTCTCTCTCTCTCTCTCTCTCTCTCTCTCTCTTTCTCTACATCTTTGTTTCTCTAGATCTGAAATTTTGGTAAGAACTGCACATACTGTAGCACCCTTTCTCTTTCTTTGTGTTTTCCCTTTTCTAATTTCTCTTCTCTTTCGTTTTGCAGGAGCTTTTTGGCATCAAATCTTTGGAATTTGACCAAGGGCAACATTAAGTGGACCTTGATGACAACGCTCCAAACAATTACATTGATGTAAGTGATTGTTTTGTTTTTGATTGATATAGAGTGAGAGATGAAAGAAAGAGAGAGATCTAGAGAAACATAGAGAGAGAGAGAGATGAAAGAGAAAGATAGAGAGAGAGTGAAAGAGAGAGAGATGAAATAGAAAGAGAATGAGATAGAGAGAGAGATGCATACATACATACACACACATATGCATACACATACTCACATACATATTACATACACACATGCATATTACATACACACATGCATATACATACACATACATATTACATACTCATATGTATACACACATATACATACATACATGTATATTACATACAAACATGCATATTACATACACACATGCATATTAGATACACACATGCATATACATACACACACATATTCATTCTCATACTCACATACATACATACATGTATACACACATATACATACACACATGTACACACAC
>CM035414.1:121408783-121433783 GCA_020310875.1 Ceratopteris richardii
TTCATAGTTATTCAAGTTAATAAAAAAATCTATTATCTGATATCCATTCAAAAGCTTCAAGTTATTGATCGATAACTAGAGTAGAATTTACTATCTAATATGCTCATATGTTTTCATTATTGCCATCATTTTGGTAAGACATCAATATAGTCTCATCTTCATTATCCTTATTGATTTCATTTATTTCTTCTATTGTTAAATCTATGTTCTCATGAATCACATCATCTATTGATGGATTAATATCTATTTCTGATAATTCCTCTTCCTCATCAGTAGAATTAGCATGTAGAGAATTATCCTCTTCATCAAAAAGATTAGTATCAGTATCACGTATAATGATTCTAATTTCTCTTTCAGATGTTAATGTATCAGTATCTGATGTTGAATCCTCAAGAGGATTTTCTTCAATCTCTCTAACAATAAACTGTTCAAACAATGACCTACCTCTAGGTTGCACATGAATGACTTGCCACCCAGGATGAGCCATCCATAATTCATCAATAGTTCATCACCGGCATGTAATGTAGTAATAGCATTGACAACTATGTATCTTGATACATCTCTACTCATGTATGGTGATTCATGACTATTTTCACGCTCCTCAAATGTGCAATTAGTCCTTGAACTATTATGTAACCCTCGACTACTATTTATTAAACCTGCTATATTTCCGTGTGTGTAAGGTCTTCCATCAATATATAATCTTTCATTTTCTGCATGTAAAATCCTTCTACTCATAAGGGATGTTGCGTTCAAGCATACTCCATAAGTACTCATGCTTTGAACATAACGTGAAAGTTGATGCCAATCTCCCCATCCATATATAGGACTTCAAAATGACATAAGAAAAACTTCAGAGTTCGGAGGCACATACAAATCCTCTACAATAAAGAGACCACGACCAGCATTAGTAATATTGGATGGAGCAATCATATAGCGATTACCCCAAAAGTTGAAAACCTCTCCATCTAAAGGAAGTGGTCCTCTATTCCATCCTCCATATCTTCTTCTATAATATGTTTATACTAAAGAACGATCACGAGCTGGCAATTGATAATCTCCTGCCGTTTCAATCTCTAAACCAGGAGGTAGAGGATTTCTAGAAACCTCTGCTTGTAATTGATGAACATCAAGTCCATGACGTGTACGAGGTATATTAACATCATGAGAAAAATTATCATCATCATCATCATCAAGCAAGTATTCCTGTATATCAATAGTAATTTGATTTTGTATATGGTTTTTAGATAAAATAATGACATTAATATATATATAAAATACATACCCAAGCATTATCATGTTGACCAGGTGATGGTGCACTCTCAAAAGTACCATACTGTGCCTCATGTTCAATACATTCCAATCGTGGTCTTCGATACGTGACCAACATATAATATGCTCTTGATAGTAAAATTCATCATAATTCCTATCGGACACATGTGAAGTCGTTGCATGGGTAGGAGGTGGTGGAGTACCCTCTGATTGATCAGAATCTGCACATAATAAGGAAAAAAAAAAAAGTTATGTATCTATCAAATATATTTAAAATTAAATGTTTGATTTACTTACAGTATATAGTCGTTGCAAGATGAGGAGACAGTGGTGGAGTTCCATCTGATTGATCAGAATCTACAAATAATGGTATTTGATATTAATAATCTGATTATCTACATACACAAAAAATTCACATATACATATTTACACATACACACATATTCACATATACACATTTATACATACACACATATTCACATATACACAACTACACATTATTGTGGGATAAATGCATGTATTTTGTATGAATGATTGTATATGCATGCATGTATGTGTACGTATATATGTGGATATGTATATGTGTGTTTATGTTATATGTATGTATATGTGTATATGTATACATATATGTATGCGTATATGTTTGCATGTATATGTGTATGTGGGTATGTGTATGTGTATGTGCGTGTATATATGTGTATGTATTCTGATTTTTTTTTCTGTTTGAGATTAAATTATCAAGAGATATTGTATGGTGGAAAAAAATAAGAGGCGACCTAACATACCACTTGAGATGTGGCCGTTTTTTTGTAGACAGCTATGTCTTCAGGGGTCGTTTCCTCAGCAAAAGGTACACAAATTAATAGTTTATATTTATAATTTTTATATATTTTAGCTACATTTGTAAGTATATGTGTTATTGTGAGTGTATTGTTTATTTTAGTTAAAATGCAAGCAACTTATCTTTTTTATTTGTTTCAATGCAGCGGAAGGATTATGGCCGATATCCTATGAAACATGAGATCGAGTATGCTACACATTTTGGATATCGGCGTTTGAGCGAGTATATGCGAGATCATTCTGATGCCTTTGTGAGTATTATTAAATTGGATATAATTATTTTACTTTTAGGAATGGTTTAATTGTTTTATTTATTTATGTTTGTTATATGTAATACAAGAGTATTATGGAGAGACGAATATCGATGAGGTGGAGAGACAGACACAAGAGGGACGATCTCGATCGTCACAGGGTGATCATGACGATGAGGATGAGGATGATCAGGATGATCATGATACTGCTGATGATGATGATCATGATGATGATGATTAGGATTTTAGTTGATTATGACATTGGATTATATGTAATTACATTGATATATATATATATATATATATATATATATATATATATATATATATATATATATATATATATATATATATATATATGTATATATATATATATATATATTATATCTATATATCTGTTTTGTATTGTGTGTATGGTATTAAGTAATGAAGAGTTTTGTTCTATTGATCGTTATTATTGTTTATATTAAGCATGTGTTTTAATACTTTAATTATATAATTCATTCATATGTGTGTACCTAAGTGTATATGTATGTGTGTGTATATGTATGTATGTGCATGTGTATGTGTGTGTATATGTATGTATGTGCATGTGCATGTGTAAGTGTATATGTGTGTATGAGTATGTGCATGTGCATGTGTGTATGTGTGTGTATATGTATGTGCATGTATATGTGTAACTCTATGTGTATATGTGTGTATGTGCATGTATATGTGTATATGTAGGTATGTGCATGTGTGTGTGCATGTGTATATGTGTTTTAATACTTTAATTATGTAATTCATTCGTATGTGTGTACCTAAGTGTATATGTATGTGTGTGTATATGTATGTATGTGCATGTGTATGTGTGTGTATATGTATGTATGTGCATGTGCATGTGTAAGTGTATATGTGTGTATGAGTATGTGCATGTGCATGTGTATGTGTGTGTATATATGTATGTGCATGTATGTGTGACTCTATGTGTATATGTGTGTATGTGCATGTATATGTGTATATGTAGGTATGTACATGTGTGTGTGCATGTGTATATATGTTTTAATACTTTAATTATATAATTCATTCATATGTGTGTACCTAAGTGTATATGTATGTGTGTGTATATGTATGTATGTGCATGTGAATGTGTGTGTATATGTATGTATGTGCATGTGCATGTGTAAGTGTATATGTGTGTATGAGTATATGCATGTGCATGTGTATGTCTTTGTATATGTATGTGAATGTATATGTGTAACTCTATGTGTATATGTGTGTATGTGCATGTATATGTGTATATGTAGGTATGTGCATGTGTATATGTGGGTGTACGTATGTGCATATATATGTGTATAATGTATGTATATGCATGTGTATATGTATGAGACATGCAGGTGTATGTGGATGCATTTCCATTTGCATCCATGTGCATGCATGTTAATGTGCATGCATGTGGATGTGCATATACATGTATTTGCGTATATATATATATATATATATATATATATATATATATATATATATATATATATATATATATATATATATATATATATATATATATATATATATATATATATATATATATATATATATATATATATGCAATAATGCATGCATGTAAGTCTCTTTATGTGGTTGTAGAAATGTTTGTGCATATGCATGTGTATATGTGTGTATGTCTAAGTGTATGTGCACATGTATCTGTGTGTATATATGTGTGTGTATGTGCATGTGTATATGTGTATATGTGTGAAAGTGCATCTTCATCATGTATAAGTGTATAAGTGCATATCAATAAGTGTGAGTATGCTATTTAATGAAAATAACACAATTAAAATGATATACAAAGAATAGAAATTGTACTTACAATAGTTAGCCATACTTTTTGCTTGGTTAGCTTCTTGAATAACTTGCAATAAAGAGAGAAAGGGGAGAGAGAGAGAGAGAGAGAGAGAGAATTCAAAGAGAGAAAGATGTAGAAAGAGAGAAATAGAGACAGAGGGAGACAATAAGAGAGAGCTTAGGCAAAACAACAATTCTGCATATACTTGCTTTAGCTTGTAAGTGCAGAGCAATTGCGAACGTTGGAGATCAGCTCTTCGATTAAATGCGTGAAAATGCCGATCAAAGAGCCTGCAACGTTTTAATTTTTTCCATCAACAGACCGTCGTGTAAGCGATGCTATGCATCGAAAACGCATTGCACTTGGCATCGCATAAGCGATATGTTTTAGCGTCGCTTATGCGACGCCAAAAAGTGTCGCTTATGTGATGTAAAAAAGCATCGCTTATGCGAGGCTATTTAAAACCGTCGTGTTAGTGATGCTCTATGCAAGCGTCGCAGACCCCGTTGGGCCACAAGTCGCAGAAACCATCATTTGGCTCGTCGTTTAATAGACGGTGGGTGCGTGATGCTCATTACGATGCATTTTGCAATTTTATAGCGACGAAATTATGTTGCCTTAACCGTCGCTATATGCCCGTATTCCTTGTAGTGTTATCTTCCTTGTTTTAGTTCCAACAAGCTGAATCCATTCTTTAAACTTACCAAAAGCTTGATCCTTATTGCAAAGGAAGTACACCCCACATCTTCCTTCTATAGTCGTAGACAAGTAACATGAAGTAAGAAGATCCACCCTAGGCTTGTATATGGGTTTTCTTGCACAAGTTAGCATGCACCAATTCTAGAGCATATCTTGCTCTATTCTTGCTTTCTTGTGTAGACACATTCCTTTTCTACTTGCCCATCATGCAAGTCTCATATGTTCTTCATTTTGTCTCCATCTTTTGAAGAGTTTGTTTTTCCTCGTTTGGCATTTGTTGTGAATGTAGCATCTCTTTTGTTTCTCATACTCCTTGCCTTGATCCGCAACTCCTCCTCCATGAGTAAGGCATTGAATTTTTCAAAAGTTAGAGTTTGAGGTCTAATTTGAGTATTAAGAGCAATTACCAAACCATCAAACTTTGGTGGACAGATTCAAAGACAACGTCAAGATAGATCCTAACTTGACTTTTGTACACATGATCTTGCCATTTGATCCCATAGATTCTTTATGCGATTGATAAACACCTCCATGGTCTCCCCATCGACAAACCTTTCTATTGCTAGCTAATTCTTAAACAATCCCAAGAATATTCTATAGAAGCTCATACGAATCAAGGATATAAATTTTCTTCTACACCTTCTAAGTCTATAACAAAGGCCCCGCAAGTTAAGGGAGTGCTTCCAAACGATCGAAAAAGTCTCTCACTATGTGGTGGGACACAATTTCTCGCTCTCTCTCTCTCTCTCTCTCTCTCTCTCTCTCTACAAAGAGATGATACAAATATCATTCGTCGTACATGTCTTATTAGATGGGGTGTAGCTAGCTTCCTACTCGAGCATCGGATTTCTGTGAAAACTCAAGTTTTGTTCCTCTATGACCCTCTATCTTTGACAAAATTGCAAGTTGTTCATCTCATGTTGGTGTGCATGATCACGACCTTTAGCATTGTGACCTGATTATAGTTAGCAGTTTGCCGGATTGTACATGCTAATGTTTTAGTAGATATACAACGTGTGCACTGTGTGTTGGGTTCTTCCGTACTCAGTTATTAGGGGTAGTGAGGATTGTTCTAGGAAGTCTACGATTACATAAATTATCAGACAAACAATTGGAAGACGCACAACTTAACAGCCAAATGGAGGAAGATTATTGTATGATGCTTCGTTGCGCATATCCCAAACAGAGAAATTAGCACGGCTTCGACTCAAAATTGAAGATAGAAAACGTTGAACAATTGTGATATAGGACTTTCGTAGAGAAGAGACAAAGAATTATGAAGAACATTGATGTATTACAATGAACTCAAGTTCAACAAATATATGACATAGAAGAGCTCCAACACCAACACTTGATGCATCGGATACCCTCATTTTCCCAGGAACTTCTTCACAAACATTGCAGACAAACAAATACAATAGTTGATTTAACAATAGGATATTCTTTTGGTAGGAAGGCCTTGGAGTAAGGGCTCTCGAAAAGAAGGGAGATCAACACCACATGCATTGATCAATCGATGATCTCACAACTCTGAGAGGCACTTCAAAAATCACCACTTTTGTGGATCCTTTTACAATTCCACCTCTCCTTGCCAGTCATCACACCCTTCATGACTCTTTGGTGGCACTTTGGTTTCATTGTTTGTAGATTACCATATGTAGCATGCCTGCTTACTTTGCATTGAACCTCCTGCATGATCACACTTAACAATTTCTACGAATTGGATTGCCTCCACTCAGCTTACTCACTCTCTGCATTCACTATACTATCTAATGTCTATGTGCATGTGTATCATGACTACACCTCTATCACTCTATGCATATTTATGCTCTTTGCATGTGTGTATCTACCAACCTATTTGCCTCAAGTTATAACACAGGTGATTTCTTCTATCTATATCTAATAGGGAAACAATCAACAACTTTTAGCATGATGTTGCTTGATTGCTCCTTTCCTATACAATGCAGTCTCCTATCTTCTCTAATATATCTCATGGCAATGGTACGTGATTGCTTGTTTGAATTTTCAAAAAGAGGTGAAGATCTTGGTTTTTTGAGCACCTTCATGAATCTACCACCTATGCGCTTCCATGTTGTACAATCATTATTCAAGGTTCCACTCCAAGAACTAAGCTTTTGTAGGGGTGAGATGCAGGAATATATGTTGGGATGGGCATGTCCACCCAAGAAGGCATGGTAGGTGGGAAAAGTATTATTGGTGGCATGGAGGATATAATGTAGCTAAGATGATGCATAAATTCCTAAATGCAAGCCGAACTTCCTAAAAGTGAATTAGTGTCATATTCATGCTCTCAGCGTATACATTTGCACGCAGACAGTATGCACAAGACTTCCTACAAAGATTTTTATACTTAGTGAAAAGTTTGTGCAGAACACAATTGACAAAATGTGTGCCTTAAGTACGAAGTAATCTCTATGGGGCAGCCAAATCATGCAAATATGTATTCGAATAGCAACTGGGTAGCTATGAATGCAATGCAATCTTGAGTGGCCTATATCTTTGCCCATTCGGTTGAGTAATTTGTGGCAATTAACAAATACTTCTCCATCCTAGGCCATGCCATAGGAAAAATTGGTCCTACAAAATTGATGCCCAAATCTTTGAACAACTGCCATCTTGTGGAAATGGAGAGGGGTTTATGGTACCTGAATGAGGCCCACACCTTTGACATGCATCACATCCTTTGGCCCAATCATTAACCTCCTTGAAAATCACGGCCCACTAGTGTTCAAAATCAAGTATCTTATGGGCCATGATATGTTCTAGAGGATGACTAGAACTGACACCTTCATGGGCTTCTTGAAGAACTTCCCTTGTTTCCTGAGGGAGTAAGCATCAACAGAGCATTCCATCGTGGTCTTACTTGTAAAGAACCCTAGAAATTTTCTTATAACTTCTACACCTAATTAATAATCATCGTTTCTCTAGACATGTGAACTCAAGAGGGAAGGTTCCTCTAATCGAGAGATTTTCTACTTCTTGATACCAATGGGAGGAGCTAGTAACTCCAAACATCAAGACATCTAGAATTCCGCACAATGGATTCCCTTTGTTTGATTACTCATGACATGTGATCAGCCAAAACGTGATGACCTCCCGGTTGTATCCTTATCTCAAAATATAATTGTTGAAAGAGCAAGAGCCATCACCATATGTATCCAAATAACCTAGGGCTTGTTAGCTAAGTAACTTAAGGCCCGATGATCAATGATAGTACAAATTTGACACCTAGTAGGTAGTGTCATAAGTTTTGTAATGCAAAGATAATGGGCAAGGCCTTTTCAATGGTACTATAATTTTTCTTGGCTCTACATAATATGCAATGGATTGGGTGATCTTTCCTTTCTCCTTCTCTTGGTTGTGCTAAGATCGCACCAACTGATTTGAGACAAGCATCCACATGAACATGAAAAGGATGATTCCAGCCAGGCATCATAAGGATTGGTGCCCAAACAAGTCAGGATTTTAGCTCTAGAAAAGCTCACTCCTCATCTTTTGTCCATTGAAAATGGATTATCTTTGTTCGTGAGTCTGGACAAGGGCGTCTCAATGTCCACATACATTCTAATGAATTAGTGGTGGTATCATTTTTGTCTTAGGAATCCTTGGACATCCCTTCTACAAATGGGAAAATCTTATTTGACTGCTTCTTGGGGGCAACCACCATGGACAAAATCAAATCCAAATGTTCAATGGGTACGATAATTCCCACTACTTCCATCTTGTCGATTTCTATTCTACCACCTTTGCATACCTTGGATTAAGCCTATGAATTCTTCCTTGTACTAGTTTCACGTTTGGGACCAAGGGAATTATGTGGAGTCCAAGCTTGCCAAATCTTTATATCTCTATAGTTTCATGTGAAAACATCTTTGAAACATTGTAAAAAAGACTTTATCTTTTGTAAGAGGATTGGTTCCTACCATAACCAAGATACCAACAAGACTAGATTCACTTCCCCTGATTCACCTCCTACACCGATGGTGTTGACTCAATATCGATGGTGTCTATGGTACTATGGTCCTTCTCTTCAAATCGTCATTTGGAATAAGTGAATCTCTTTGGTTTTTGCATCCCAACTTCTCTTTTGTAGCCAACATAGGGTTTTTTCTTGAATGGGTAGATGCTCTAGGTCCTTATCCTTCATCAATCACTTTGCCCCCATGCTCCTCCTACACTGGGATCTTATTCCTCTATTTGTCACATACGGGTTCTCCTAGCCTCAAGAATTCCAGTCTAGAGCCTCATTCGTCCTCATCTGATGATAATGCACTACAAATAATAGTATAGCATGGAGGACACTCAACACCCATCCACCTCAGTAGTTCCTCATCCTCAAAGATGTCATTTAACCTCAAAGAATCTGGCTTTGTTTCTTCTGGATTCACCACTGATATGGAAGTGACCATCCTTGCATGGTCAAGCATTGCCTACATATGCAAGCATGGAATTGACCATCCTTGCATGGTCAAGCCTTGCCTACATAGCACATCCTAATTGTGCACATACATGAAATTGGTTCCCCAATTCTAGGTCACCTTAGCATACCGAAGCTATGGTTGTCCCTGTTGATATATTTAGGTAGTGATGTGTGTGAACACTCTAGGACTACCTGGGTACTTTTTTCCCTCTTTAGGAGGTTTTTTCCCCCCATCTTGTATATATGCCTATTGTCCTAATGGGCTACTTATCTTTGTACATTCTAGTGGTAATACATTCAATATTGTGTGTTGTGCTCCAAGCTTCTTCTTCTTCCTTGTGTTGTTCATGTGCTTCTGCATATGTCTAACTCCAACAATTGGTATCAGAGCAGGATACCACTTCATCTAGGGCATTGTCTACACCTCTCAGGTTGCAGTCTCAGAATCGCACGAAATTTGGTAAGCATACTCAAGGTGTTTAAGAGATCAAAACCACTTTGCTTTCTGGTTCCAAAATCGCGATCTCAGCTCGTTTCAGCCTTCAAATGCACTATTGCAATGCTTGTGCAGGCTATTTTGTCTTTTTATGCCAAAGATATATACTACTTTTGGTTCGTCAGTATAAGCATCTTGAAGTCTACTACAGGTCTAGTAGAACTCGTTTGGGTTCAACTTTTTTAGATACAATCATTTTTCTGCATCAAGGTATTTTAGTCAATGGCCATGGCTAAAAGCAGTGATGTATTTCATATGTTCGCTATTGAGGATAAGTTGGATTGGATGAATTACCCATTGTGGGCTTATATGATGCATCATGTATTGGTCGCAAAAGGATTATGGAATATTGTGCAGGGTGTTGAAAGACGTCTTGTTACCTTGTGAATACACGTACTGCAAATACAAGTGATGGAGCTGATGGAGATGGTGTTGAAGATGATGATATTCTGTAGATTCTTGCCCGTGCTATTGTTTCTATTGCACCTACTATAGATCGAATTCGTTAGGATGGTAGAGATGTTGAGGTGCATGCATTGATAGCTTTGTCTATCAAACATGCCATTACTCCTCACATTCGCTCTTGTAGAACATCTAAGGATGCTTAGGATACACTTACCACATTGTACCACACTAGGAATGAGGCTCGTGTTGCTTACCTCTGAAAACAATTGGAGAGTGAACACATGAATGAAGGTGATTATATGGATAGTTTTCTCACAAAGATCAAGGATTGGAAAGAACATTTGATTTCTATTGATGAAGTTGTACCAGATAGCTCACTTATACAAACCATTCTTAATGGTTGTTTTGACTCATATCAGAGTTTTGCTTCTACTCTTCATTTGATGATGAAAGGAAGTCCAAATGCCTTTTCATTTGAGGAGTTAGTCTCTGTTCTGTTGTAGGAAGATCAATCTAGGTAGAACAGTTCCATCATGCGTGTTGTAGATCAAGCTTTCCTGGCTATTCAGAAGGGCAAAGGTAAATGGAGCTCTTCTACTAGTAAGCGGAAATCTGCAAATGCTGCACATTCAAAGAACGAAGACAAAGATGAGAAGAAATCAAAAAAGAAAAAATTGTTTTGCAAATATTGTAAACCAAATGATCATGTCATTAAGAGCTATCCAAAACTAGCTGCTAAAGAGGCAAAGAAGAAAGAGGCCGGAATGGTTGTTGCAGAGACCTCTACACCAAAAACAGAGTTTGCCAATCTTGTGTAGGAAGAAGAATCAGTGTTTACTAGTGTTTGCAGTTTTGACCCATCTTCTCACGAGCAGTGCATGGCTACAATAGACTCAGATGTTTGGTACTTTGATAGTGGGGTGACCAAACATATTACCTCGTAGCACAATTCTTCTATTCACTCGAGCCTGCCCCTACAGGGAATATTATTACATGCACCAACAACTTCTCTTATCCTATTATGGGTAGTTGGTAAGATCATTTTGACTACTGCTGATGGTAGTTCTTTCACTTTATCAGATGCTTTATTTGTGAAAAGGATCAAGAGAAATCTGTTATGAGTTTTTGCATTAGCCAAGTTTGGCTTGGTTGTGAAATTTGTTGATGATAGATGTACAATTCATGATCTGTCAAATGGCGATGTCATTATTGCTTCTCGAATTTTATGTCGTGGGCTCTATAAGCTCATAGACTATGAAAGATCTGTGAATGATTTGGCATTTGTAGTACATGATCCTCAGGCTATGTCACATGCAAAGCTTTGGCATGCACACTTTGGTCATCTAAATTTTGCTAGTTTACTATGCCTACAGAAATCTGAAATGGTGTTCTCTTTGCCCAAACTTGAGGCACCCAAAAAACATGTTTATGAAGGCTGTATTTTGGGCAAAATGCAGCATTCCTCCTTTCCAAAAGATGGTTCAGTTCGGGCTACTCAAAAATTATAGCTTGTACATAGTGATGTCTATGGTCTTATGCAGACATCTTCTTTTGGGAACTATCTTTACTTCATGACTTTCATCGATGATTTTCCAAGCATGCATGGGTATATCCATTGAAGGCAAAGTTCGAAGTGTTTATATGCTTTAAACAGTTTTTGGTTTTGGCTAAAAATCTATGAGCATGTAAAATGGGCACCCTCCATTCTAATCGAGGGGGGAATATATGTCTTTTGAATTTAATGTATTTTTGGCTAATCACGGGATAAAACATCAATGTACAGTGTCGTATGCACCTCAAAAAAATGGGGTTGTTGATGTTGGAGGATAAACACTCCTATGTGCATAACAAAAGCAAATGAACCCTCCTAGGATCCTGAAATTTTTCAGACATAGGCTCTGTATTTTCTGAGTTTCTCTGAGTATATGCAGAGATTGATAATGAAATTTTGCAAGCTTAAATTAGACTCTACGACCTTTCAAATGAGAGTACAATAACTTCATTTGGACACTAGATGATGCCTCAACCAGCTGCAACAAAACAGATAACTTGATCTCTTCACAGAGTATGAGCTAACTAGACTGACACTGTTCTGGACATTTCTTTGCACATGTGCAGGCACTGAACCCGAGACTTATACCAGAAAAAGTAGAACTTATAAGCTTTTCAACAAGACAAAAATCATTGCAAATGGATTTTGGATGAAGAAGAAACAACAATTACAAGAGTGGGGGGTCTGCCAAAAACATCTAGATAGATAGAGTGTGTAAAAGTGAAATTTCTGCAAAATATGCAGAGAAGAGCTAGTAGGGGGTGTGCTTAAGCAAGGGGGTAGCTTGGGCACATATTTCCACGACTCTAAGTCATAATACAACTCATTAGAGGTTTTAAAGACCACATACTAACGTCTTTAACCAATCAAAAGCATATACATGTCAAAAGTGAGGTCCAATCACATCAAGAGGTGAGCTAAATCTTCTCTAATCAACTTCTTTCCATTATGGGCATAATTGGATGCCTCCAAATCATGGAAATCAGCCTCCTTTGATTGTGGATGATGTGGAAGGTTCAATTTGGGGCATGTTCCCACACTCTTGAGCTTGAAAAACTTTCAACACTCCCCCTCAAGCTCAAGTCTTTTCGTTCATTGACTCAACCTATGTCTCTTATGTTGATTGCTTCCTTGAATCCTCCAAGCTTTGTACCTTCAAGAAACTTTGTCATCATGTCTGCAACTTGCACTTTAGTGTTCACATACCTTATATCTAACTCCTTTGCCATCACCTTTTCTCTAATGAAGTGGTAATGAACCTCTATGTGCTTGCTCCTTGCATGAAACATGGGATTGTTAGCTAGATAGATGCTTGAAATGTTGTCTCCATAAAGAGGAAACTCCTTCACTTCTTCTTCCAAGTCCTTAAGTAGCTTCTTAAGCCATAATAGCTCACATGTAGCCAATGCTAAACCTCTGTACTCAACCTCTGTGGATAAAAGAGCAACAGTGGGTTGCTTCTTAGAGCTCCAAGAGATCACTTTTGTACCTATCATGAAAACATAACCCGATGTACTCCTTCGATCATCCTTGCTACCTGCCCAATCAGCATCACTATATCCTTTGACACTTAGATCAGCATCATATGAGTAAAATAGACCTTGGTTGATGGTGTGCTTGATGTAACAAAGCACCTTTCTTGCCGCCATGAGATGATCATGAGTAGGTGCATGCAAAAATTGAGAGAGAACACCTACTACATATGCAAGATCAGGTCTAGTGAATGTAGCATAAATTAATGAACCAATTATGCTTCTATATAGTGTAATATCTTGTATAGCCTCTCCTTGACCTGCAACCAACTTTGTATTGGGCTCCATGGGCTGAGAAAGTGGCTTACAACCACTCATACCAAACCTGTATAGCACATCCAACAAGTATTTTCTTTGAATCAAGAAGATGCCATTGTGTGCATAGATTACCTCTATTCCCAAGAAGTATTTTAGTGTTCCAAGATCAGATATCTTGAACTCCTTTCCTAGCTTTGATTTGATATCTTTAATACCTGCAATATCACTTCTTGTGATGATCAAATCATCCACATAGATGCATATGTATACCGTCTTGTCTCCTTGCTTCTTCATGTAAAGTAATGGATCTGCAACACTTTCTTTGTATCCACAACTTGATAAATAATCCACTAACCTCTCATTCCAAGCCCTTGGGGCTTGCTTTAGTCCATATAATGCTTTCCTTAGCTTGCAAACATGATTTGGGTACCTCATACTAGCAAATCCTTGAGGTTGGCTCATGTAGACTACTTCTTCAAGCTCTCCATTGAGGAAGGCATTCTTCACATCCAACTGATATAAGCTCCATTTCCTTGATATGGCCACTGCAATCAAAGTCCTAATTGTTGGCATCTTCGCTACGGGGCTGAAAGTTTCATCATAATCTATCCCATAGCTTTGGGAGAAGCCTTTCGCCACCAACCTTGCTTTGTACCTAGCAATGGAACCATCTGAATTTCTTTTAATTTTGTAAACCCACTTATTACCTATCACCTTCATGCCTTCTTGAGCTGGTACCAAGCTCCAAGTATGGTTCTCATCAAGTGCTTTGAGCTCTTCCTTCATTGCCTCTTGCCATTCCTTGTAATCCTTAGCTTCTTCATAACTAGTTGGTTCTTTTTTCTTGATTACCTGAGTCATGTATGCATAATGCTTTGCAATGAAATTATCATATGTTAACCTTTGTACTGGATATCTTACTCTTGAAGACCTTCTTTCACTTCCTTTAGGTGTGGTTGCCATCTTCTTTCTTTGTTTCGCCACTCTTGGAGTTTGAATTTCTTCTATCTCTTCATCTTCCAACATGCTCTCGTCCACATAGCTTCCTTCTTCAACTAAAATCTTCTCTTTGCCTTTGACTTTGCTTTCTTCAGAGCTAGTGTCTCTTTCCCTAAGCCTTCCACTCCATGGTGAGGGTGCCCTTGTGTTGCATGAGTTGCTTGGACCACTTAAATCCATGCTTTCTTGAACTCTATCATCATTCTTCAAATTTGTCTCACCTATGTCTTCAACCTGCATGGACTTGTGCATGCATACCAAGGCTTCAATTCATCAAAGACAACATCCCTACTTACCTTCAGCTCCTTGGTGATGGGATTATAGCATTTATACCCCTTTTGTTCCATAGAATATCCCAAAAAAATACACCTTTTAGATTTGGCATCTAACTTTGACCTCAACTCTTGAGGTACATGTACATAGCATATACAACCAAAGATTCTAAGATGTGAAATGCAAGGTTTTCTTCCACTCCATGCTTCCTCAGGGGTTAGATGATGTATACCTGATGTAGGACATCTATTCATGATGTATGTGGCTGTATATGTAGCCTCTCCCCAATAACAATGCGGCATATTCATTTCGTTGAGCATACACCTTGCTACCTCTGCTATGTGTCTGTTCTTTCTCTCTGCTACCCCATTTTGTTGAGGGGTATACCTGCATGTAAATTGTCTTTTGATGCCATTGAACTGCAAAAATTCAAAAAAATCATGGGAGAAGTACTCTCCCTCTCCATCGGATCTCAAAGTTTTGATAAACTTGCCAGATTCCTTCTCCACCTGTGCTTTGAATTTCTTGAAGTAGTGGAACACATCTGATTTGTTTCTAATGCAATACAACCACACTTTCCTTGAAAAGTCATCAATGAAGGTTACAAAATACCTATTTCCAGCAAGGGATGCTTCTCTTGTTTGTCCCAAACATCCGTGTGACTGAGGTCTAAATCATTTGCACTTACATATGTACTCTTCTTGAAGGGCAGCTTGATTGTTTTCCTTGTTGGCAAGCTACAAAAATTTCATGCAACATTTTAGATGTAAAATTTGGTAGGCCTCTTACCAAGCTCCTCCTTTGCATGTCCTTGAGCTTTTGTAGGTTGATGTGACCTATTCGTTTATGCCATAGATCCAAATCTGCTATCCTCTTGTCTCCATATGTGACATATATTGAATGGTGTGGCTGATTTATGTCCATTGTGAACATTCTCCCTTGCTTCTTTCCTTTTGCAATGAGCTTGAAACCTGCCCTTGGATCCTCAACAAAACATCCTCTTTCATTGAACCTAACTTGATAACCTTTTTCTACCATTTGGCCTACCGAAATCAAGTTTTTGGTAATAGTAGGGACATGTAATACCTCTGATAAGCACTTTGCTCTTTGATTTCCTTCCAAACTGATATCTCCCACATGTTGAATGGTATGCTCTGAGTTATCACCTGTTTCCACATGCCCTTGATGCTTTGGGACCTGCAAATTACTAAAAAGATCCTTTCGACATGACATATGATTGCTACATCCACTGTCTACATACCATACATCTTCACTAGCTTGAGTTGTATCTTCACCATACCTCATGGCAAGTAAATAATCATTCCCTTAGCTGGATGATGTGTTTGCATAATTACCTTGCCCTGTATAATTGTTGTTGTAACTTGTTGCTTTGATTCCCTTGTCTTTGAGCTCTATGATAGCATTCATTTGCAAAATGACAGGGCTTACCGCATACAAAGCATCCATTTGAAGTGGGTTGTCCTCTTCCACCAAATCTTGCACCTCTTCCTCTATTTGTGGCTCTTCCACCTCTTTGACCTACATTTTCTTGTTGTCCTTGACCTCCTTGGTTGCTTTGATATCTTCCTCTTCCTCTTGTAGCACCTCGATTGTATCTTCCTCTTCCTCTACCTGCATACAACAATTGCCCTTGGCTATCCTTGGCATGTTTGACAGACAAAGCTATCGATGCATGTGCCTGGACATCTCTGCCATCCCAACGAATTTGCTCTGTAGTAGGTGCAGTAGAAACCACAGCACGAACAAGAATATGCAGAATATCATCATCTTGAACACCTTCTGAATCAGCTTCCGTACCTGCACTTGTAACAGTTGCAGGTGTGATAGGACGTTTTTCAACACCCTGCACAATGGCCCACAATCCTTTTGCAACCAATACATGTCGCACCATATAAGCCCACAATAGGTAGTTGGTACCATCCAACTTATCCTCAATAGCCAACATACGAAATACATCACTACTTTCAGCCATGGCCGGTGACTAAAATACCTTGATGCAGAAAATTGACTGTATCTCAAAAAGTTGAACAGAACTACCCAGATGAATTCTGCTAAACCTGTAGCAGACTTCGAGACGCTTGTACTGGCAAACCAAAACTGGTCATCATCCCTAAGTCCATTTAGGGTGTGGGCGACAAGATCGTCATCATCTAGGGCACAACCGATTGACCCTAGTGCATCTGCAAGCTCTTTAACCTTTAATATGTAATCATTAGCACCTTGAGAGGGGCTTTTCCTAAGATTATTTAGCTCATTCTTGAGCTGAATTTTTCTAGATTTTGTGGAGGTTGAGTACAATCTCTCCAAGCACTCCCACACCTTCTTCGATGTATCCAAATCTTGAATATGCCCTACCATAGAGTTGCTAATATGCTGAGATAAAATGAAAATGACCCTTTTGTCCCTTTCATCCCACTCTCTTACTACTCTTCTCTGGTCATTGGTTGGATTTACCTCATCTATGTAGGGTTTTGGCTCTCCACCACTCACAACCCCACAAACCTTTCCCCATCAAAAAATTGCTTATTCTAAATCGCCATGGTTGGTAGTTTCCTTTTTCGAGCTTCTCAATCTGAGCATTGAGATCAGCCATGGTGCCTCCTAGCTCTCTTGAACCTTCCCCTTGATGTAATGAAGTTGAAAAAGATGGATTTTACCTCAAAAAATATAGCTACTCCTCTTGATAAAGCTTCGTCTTTGATTTGATGATGTATTTGCTTCCCCTTGTTGTTGACGTGCCCGTTCTTTACTTCCTTCCTTCAAACTTTGTTGAAGTCTTTACTTAACTTCAATAGCTCCTTCTTCTCTCTTTGATACTCCACTTATAACTCTGATACCACTGTTGGAGGATAAACACTCCTATGTGCACAACAAAAGAAAATGAACCCTCCTAGGATCCTAAAAGTTTTCAAACATAGGCTCTGTATTTTCTTAGTTTCTCTGACTACATGCAGAGACTGATAATGAAATTTTTCAAGCTTAAACTAGACTATAAGATCTTTCAAATGAGAGTAGAATCACTCCATTTGGACACTGGATGATGCCTCAACCAGCTGCAACAAAACAGATAACTTGATCTCTTCATAGAGTATGTGCTAACTAGACTGACACTGTTCTGGAAATTTCTTTGCACATGTGCATGCACTGAACGCGAGACTTATATCAGACAAAGTAGAACTTATAAGCTTTCCAACAAGACAAAAATCATTGCAAATGGATTTCGGATGAAGAAGAAACAACAATTACAAGACCGGGGGGTCTGCCAAAAACATCTAGATAGATAGAGTGTGTAAAAGTGAAATTTCTGCAAAATATGCAGAGAAGAGCTAGTATGGGGTGTGCTTAAGCAAGGGGGCAGCTTGGGCACGTATTTCCACGACTCTAAGTCATAATACAACTCATTAGAGGTTTTAAAGATCACATACTAACCTCTTTAACCAATCAAAAGCATATATATGTCAAAAGTGAGGTCCAATCACATCAAGAGGTTTTTGGCTTGAGGTTATCATGTGTGCAGCATATGTACTTAACACGTGTCCCACTAAAGCACTCTAATCTATGACTGCATATGAGTCTTGGCATGGTTGCAAGCCACCTATTGCTCCTCTGTGTGTTTTTAGTTCTTTGGCATATGCATTAGTGCCTGAACAACATCGTAGAAAATTGGATGATAAAGCAGTAAAATGTATTTTTGTTGGGTACAGTTCTGAAGGCAAAGGCTATCGTCTCTATCATCCACATACAAAATGAATTCTGGTTAGCCATGATGTTGTTTTTTTGGAAGATTCTATTCAACCCTTACTTTCATGTACTAAGGAGACATGTGTTAGCTCCAAAAACAGGTATGATACTTTGTTGTCTCTTTTTAAAGGTGGACGGTCTAGTGCTAGTCCTAATGAGGCAACTTCTGAGCCTTTGGAGGTTTCATGTGATGATGCAAATCATTCTACTTCTGATGCAGATTTACATGATGCACTTGTTGATAAGAGAGCTGATATTGAGCACGCAAAAACTATGCCAAAATGGATGGTGCAGACTTTGTGACAGCAAATTAGATGCACGTCTATCATATCATACTCGTTCAGGCTCTCATAGTGACTCTTCTGCATCAGATTGCTATGTTATGGCTGCCTCTAGTCTCTATGATGAGACTGAACATGTTTCGTTTGATGAAGCACAAAATTCAGAACATTGGATGGCTGCAATGCAATCTAAATATGATGCTATCATGAAAAATGGTACATGGTCTTTATGTGACTTGCCTCCTGGCAAGAAGGCCATTGGGACTAAGTGAGTATACAAGTTGAAGCGTAAACCTGATGGAAGAGTTGACAGGTATAAGGCTAGGCTTGTTGCAAAGGGTTATGTGCAAGAAACAGGCATTGATTTTGATGAAACCTTTGCTCCTACTTGCCAAATGACTACTGTTCGTAGCATCTGTGCACTTGCAGCTCATCATGGTTGGAATGTACATTAGTTGGACATTAAAACAACATTTGTGAATGGTGACTTGCATGAAGTGTATGTTTTTAAGGCTCGTGGCTTTGCACAGAAACTGCATGAAAACTAGGTGTGCAGGTTAAAGAAGGCATTATATGGTTTAAAGCAAGCACCACATGCTTCGTATGAAAAGATACATGCCTATCTCATTGCACATGGTTTTGAGAACAGTCCAACTGAAAGCACCTTATATGTTATGTGTGCTAATGATGTGCTTCTGATCATTGTGATATATGTTGATGACATGTTTCTCACTAGTCCTCATGATATGCATATTGCTGATTTTAAGGCTGATTTACATGCCTCATTTGAGATGTCTGATTCAGCACATTTTCATTACTATTTGGGCATTTAGTTTATGCATGTTGATGGTGGAATGGCTTTGTGTCAAACGAAATATATTGACACATTATTGCAGCATTTTGGCCTTGATGACTATAAGCCTATTGCCACTCATATGGGGACATGTTTGAGTCTTCATGATGCTAGAGATGCATTTGATGTTGTTCTCTATCAACGGGCTATTGGATGCTTGATTCACTTATTCATTACTCGGCTAGATAGTCAGTTTGTTGTCTCACAGATGAGCAGGTTTATGCATTGCCCAGGTGTCAAGCATTGGCAGGAGGTTAAGCGCATCTTTCGCTACTTGAGTGATACCTAGCTACTTGGATTGTTTTGTCCCAAGGGGTGATCACTACGGCCATATTTGCATGCTTTTTCTGACAATGATTGGGCTGGTTGCCATGACACTCGTGTGTCCACCAATAGTTTTTGCTTCATGCTTGGTAGTTCATGTATATCTTTGTTGAGCAAGAAGCAGCCTACTATGGCCACTTCCAGTTGTGGGGCTGAGTATAGGGAAGCTTTCACAGCGACTGTTGAGTGTGTGTGGCTTAGACATCTTATGCTTGACTTGGGTTTTGGTCAGGCTTGTACCACCACCATCTTCACTGATTCAGAGCGTATCGGGAGTTGCGAGGAACCCTGTGTTCCATGCTCGCACTAAGCACATTGAGGTGCATTATCATTAGGTCAAGGAGAGGTTCTCTGCTGGGGTAATCAGCTTGGCATATGTGTCCACACAGGAGAACATTGCATACCTTTTTACAAAGGCTCTACCTAGGGAGAAGCTTGAAGCTTTCTACAAAGCTTTGGGCTTACTTCCTTTTGTGGATTGAATCCACATAGCGTGGCACTTCCTTATACATTGGTGCTAGTTCCTTGTTCACCGCATCACTCCTAGGGGGGATTTGTTGATATATTTAGTTGTGATGTGTGTGATCACTCTAGGACCGTCGGGGCGCTTTTTTCCATCTTTAGGAGTCCCCCCCCCCTCCCCCCCGGCTTGTATATATGCATATTGCCCTAATGGTCTACTTATATTTGTACATTCTAGTGGTAATACATTTAGTATTGTGTGTTGTTCTCCAAGCTTCTTCTTCTTCATTGTGTTGTTTGTGTGCTTCCGCAGACGTCTAACTCCAACAGTCTCAAGGGACGAGGGAATATGCCTACTGAGAGAGGAAGCCTGAGGACTACAAAGTCCAATGTAAACTTGGATCCCTTCACCATTGGGACCACTCTTTCAACTATTCTGACAGGCTTTACCTTACTCCGATCTACCATGGTCACTATGAACTACACCTCTTCAGATGGCTAGAGTCCTAGTATCTACATTGTCGCCATAGGTGTGAGATTGATACCTGATCCACCATAGATGATAAATACCATTATCTCTTGACATAAGATTTTCATAGCTGCGCATAGATTGAAATAGTTGGTTAGTGGGGCATGTCACAAAAAAGATACCATGAACAATGCTTATCGATGTTGGTGCACCTATGGAAACCACAACGTTCAACATCTCACTCTAAAATCGAGCATTCATTCTCAGTAAATCATAGAGGCTTACTTGTTGATAGGTGTTCTTCAGTATGTAAGTGATAGAGAGAGGATTTGTGGGTATGCTCATTGCCAACTCTAGAGCATTGTTCTCCATGTCAACTTGTGCCATCCTAAAAGCATCATCTATACTCCACTTTGGACCTTTTACCTTATCCTTCTCTTTGCGCATGTCACCAGCCTAGTCGGAACCCTTTGTTACTATTTGCTAATATGTTCCTTCCTTTGGAGCTTCATCTTGTTGGTTGGATATCCTCGCCATTTGACTTTTCTCCTCGCGTGGCTAATTCCTCTAGTCTTTACTACCTTGGGTTCTTCCTCCAAGGCTTGTTTGGCTCTAGTGCACAACCTTATCAGTGATATCTTTTGTAGTTGTACAACTTCAGAAGTGAGTGATCAAAGTGGTGTGTGTTGGATGGGAATTGACTCGATTGGTACATGGAAGGAGTTATGTATGTTGCTAAATCAAGATTGCTAGGAAAATCCTTAGTATAATGATCACACAGGTCTGAAAACTTTGCACATAGTGGCACATTTTCCGATGGAGAGAGGAATTGCCCATACTCATTACATCTATAGCACATGATGAGATGATGTGGTTGCTTTTACATTCAACCATCAGATCAGTCGGGCAATTCTACATGCCAAACTTGGACAAAGAAGAATAGAATAGTGGCCCTCTCGAAACATTCTCGAGGATGGAGCTCTATGTAGTAGCCATGGGATACATTGTTATAGGAGATGGTGGAAAGTCTTTAGAGATGAAGTGGTGTTGCTTGATCCTCCTTCACATGTGCTAAGAATGATTGTTGGAGAGTGTAGTGGGCCCCTTTAGCATGGGAATGATCATAAATAATCATATATGTTTCTTGGAACATGATCCACTAATTAATGGATCAAAACAGATAGGTAGGAGTTGATCCAAGATCAGGAAACTTGCTGTTTGTGTTCCTACACCTGTTCAATGTTTTGAATAGTTCTTTGAGCACAACAACAATTGGCTTAGTTCCTTTTCAAAAACTCTAACTATCTTAGTAAGCTACCAATCATGAGTGAGAATCATAAAAAATGATGGACTACACACAGAGAAAGATGTTTAGCAAATCACAAAACCAATTAACCGAATAATTTTGGGGTTCAACACTCAATAGACCAGTGAGAAAAGATGTGTTAATATCTTGAAATCCAGAGAAGCAATGCTAATGAAACTTTGTAGTCATGTACTAGTCAATATGTGGAATCTACCATGCTTTAAATCATGACAAATGATCAATCATGCACTAAGAACAAGCTCTGAGAAGATCACTATTTTGATGTAAGTATAGTAGAGAAGTGAAATAAGCATGTAATGATAATATGTGTAATCAATCATATACAAATACAATGTCATTGGAAATCATACATTGCTCAATGTCTGAGAGCTTATTGAGCTATGAGATAAGCTCTCCCTTCACAATAGATCCTCTTCAAAATGATCTCATGGGCTCGAGATAACACAGGGGTCATTTGATCCTCTTCTTATAGTTGTACTTGGAGCCAAATTCTGAATCTTTCAATCTCTTGTCAGATCTTTGTGACTATATCCTTGTCGACACTTGTGAACTTTTGCTGCATACAAAAATCTTTAGAATCTTTTTTGAGTTGTATTGGAGAGTCATTTGGGCATCCAACCGAGGAAGGAACCTCATTGAAGTGAACTCAGGCTTGCTTGATGTGGTCCACCATGGCCACAAATTCTTGTAGCAAAGCATTTGGTGCTAAAAGATCCCAAAGTTTATGTTTAATGTTGATGGGGAATGCTTTTTCTACTTAATGCAAAATTCAGGCTTCTAGAAATGTGGTCACCAAGGTCTTTGTTCAAGCCATCACCTCAGGGAGGGATTCCCCCTTCTTTAGGTGGAGGTTCTCCAACTCATCAGGAACCTATTCAATGGATTTCTAAGTTCGAAATACCACTAAAAATTCTTCCTTCATGGCGTGCAAGGCAATGAAATGATCCTCTTTACATTGGCTAAACCATTCATTGACTAGATCATCTAGAGTCATTGGAAAAAGAGTCATGAATTCTTATGTGCTCAACCCTCTAGGATGTGGCTTTTGCATAATGCTAAGAAATGTCATATGTGGTCACTCAAGTCTTCAATGGATGCTTCCTAAAATATTGGGAAGTTGATGTTGATGTGGGAAAAGAGAGATGAAAGTTCCCCTTGGGCCATTTCCAAATTTAGAAGAGAGTGCTTGGGTGGAGAAATATGCAGTTGCTTTTCTTTACTATGTCAGGCTAGTTCTTGTTATGGCTAGTGGTAGTACAGTTAGCAGCTTTGTAAGCAAGGTGGACATGACTAAGAGAAGTATGACATGACTAGGTTCTGGTCATAGAACATAAAAGTATGCATTGAAAATAGAATCATTGAGCCCCTATGCCACAGTGTGCATGCAAAAATTGTATAGTGTGTGTGCTCTACACTCGATTCTTCCATACTTAGTTATTAGGGGTAGTGAGGAATATTCTAGGAGGTTGATGGCTTCATAAGGTATTAGACAAACACTCAACAAACACCTAAATTAACAAACAAATGGAGGAACATAATTGTATGATGCTTTGTCATGCATATGTTGAAAGGAGAAATTAGCATGGGTTTGACTCAGAGCTAAAGATAGAAAACATGAAACAATTACAATACATGACTTCTACGGAGAAGAGAAAAAGAATTATGAAGAATATTGATGTATTACAATGAACTCAAATTACAACAAATACGACAAAAAATAGCTCTAGCACTGGTTAACGTGATTTTCCCAAGAATTTTTGCATGATCTTTGGAGATGAAAAAATACAATAGTCGACTTAAACAATATAATATTCTTCTAGTTGGAAGGTCTTGGAGTAAGAGCTCTCAAAAATCAAGAAGAAAGATCAACACCACACGTGGTTGATCAACCAAATATCTCACAACTCTTAGTGGTTTTAGTAATCACCACTTCTGTTGATCCTTTTGTAGTTCCACCTCTCCTTGCGAGCTCTCACACCCTTAACAACTATCTAGCAATACTCGTGTCAATGCTTGTAGATCAACATACATAGCCTCTCTACTTACTCTACACTAGAACTCCTCCTTGATCATGCTTAACAATTTCAACAAATTGGCTTGCCTCCACTCAACAACGTTGCTCACTCTCTACATTCACTATACCCTCTAATCTCTATGTGCATGTGTATCATGGTTGCACCTCTATCACTCTGTGCATATTTTTTCTCTATGCATGAATGTATCTCCCAACCTATCTATCTCACAATAACACACTTGAATTCTTCTATCTCTATCTACTATGCTCACAATCAGCAACTTCTAGCATGATGTTGCATGATGGATCCTTTCCTACAGGATGCAATGTCCTCTCTTATCTATAATTTATTTCATGGTGATGGCACACGATTTCTTGTTTGAGTTATTTTAAAGAGGTGAAGGTCTTGGTTCACCCAGCACCTTCAAGACTGTGTCACCTATGTGCCTTGTTTAGATATTAAGATGGTTGAAGCTTATCCATTACCGACTCTCTTATGTATTCTAATGCAAACATATGATAGAAGAAAATACAAACGATGGCATAGAGTACCACACTTCCTTTAGAAGGAGAGGTTTTTAACTTTTGGAGTTATTTCTATATGATTGCATCATCCATTATAACTAGTTTCAATCGAGGTTTCTTCATTGTAGAGGATTTGC
>CM035414.1:121438783-121598783 GCA_020310875.1 Ceratopteris richardii
AAATTATAGAAGTATATGTTGATTATTTATGTGATGATGCAAAGGCGAGAGAATTTCACTTTATTGACTTCAAACGAACCGTCAAAAATGTAAAAAATGTATGAGCTGCAACAATTCAAAGAAGTGTGTATTCGAAGAGCTTGACGTCTTGTGAGCTACTCCTTCGTTTCCTGTTTTGCTCGGACTTCATCTTTTTTGTGAATTTAAAGCCTAAAATCTATTTTTGAAAAAGAAGGATAAGGTTAGTTCTTGATGTTCGAGCCCCACCAGCATTCAAGCTTCAAAAGCCACTCCAAGTTAAATTACGTTCAAGGTTGAAGGCTGCAATCAAGCTTCAAAATCCACTCCAAGTTAAATTATGCTTCAAGGTTGAAGGCTGCCCTCCCCATTATTGTATCATTTTGTGCCCATGGTCGGGGCATTTCCTTCGTTAGTGATTACCAATGTGGGTTGCCCGGCAGAGGATGACACTCCCAATTGCCCCCGAGGAGGCGTTTGGTGTCCAACCTCCAACTGTTTTGCTCAAGAGGAAGGTCATTTTTGCGAGGCAGGAAGAACTAAAGAAAACATATCTCATTAGGCAGTCGTTTGTCCCTAGATCCCCCTTGAGTCCCTTCATCTTTGGTTTGAAAAGGAGTGGTTCTAGCATGGTTTGATAGTATCCAAATGTCAATTCTCGCCACCAAATCACATGCTTTTAGTCTTTGAGAATGAGGAGATGGCGTTTCAAGCATTGCAAGTTGGCACTTGCTAGATTTGGAGATCGATCCTATGCCTCTTTCAGTGGTTCCCTGACTTTGTTCCTAATAATACCAAACCGCTTTGCTAGCTGCTCTGGGTAGAGCTTCCTAACCTACCCTTCTTCTTGTATGGATTCTTAAGAGACATTATGGTGCCCATTAGCCGGCTGTTAGCCTTGAGAGAGGATGCAAGGGGCTTCATCTACAAAGGCATGAAACGTTCATTCAATGCAAGATGGCACCCGCAAATATGCATCGAAACAGACCTAAACAAGATTCTCCCTGCAAAGATTTCCATAGACATCGGTGAAGGATGCTTCAAACAATAGGATCAAAACAGATAAGTTTGCAACTAGTTAGTGACCAAAAAGTTGCTACTTGGTCTTGATAGTTGCTGGACATTTTACTCAGTACTCACAACACAGTAGCAATTAAAAACATTCCTTCTAATAGTATCTAACTAGCTTATAGACCTAATGATTCCAAGTGGAATCACTTAAAATGATAGACTACACATTGAGCAATGTCTTTAGCAAGTAGAAGCTTACCCTCGATATTTAAGGAACTCTCCAGAGAATGATTAGTGACTCCTTCGAGATGATTTTCTCCCAAGTGGCTCAATGAAAATGCTTCAAACTTTGGTATGAGCAAGACAAGTACACTATTCTGAGTGACAATGACAGAGAAGGAGATGAACATGATCAATGATATATTGTATTACAAAAGAATGTTGTAGATGATCATTGGCATGAATATGATGCCCAATGATAGTGATAGGAGTAGGCTATAGTGTAAGCCTCTCAACTTCAACAAATGATCTACAATATGCTCAGTAATGGGGGCTCACTTGGCCATGAGACTTCAAGCTACTTTTATAGTGAGTTTCTTCAAGTTTGACTTTTGAATTTTAAATAGAACTCCACCTAGAAGTTCTTCCTCTAAATGAGGAGATATTCTCTCATGAGAAAACTCGTACCATAAGTTCTCCTAACACCAAAAGTTTAGTGACTTTATAAGATTCTTCTCAGTCAAGTGACTTTTACAAAGGCTAATGGTGAGAACCATAAGCAATGGTTCATGTGGTTCTTTAAACAACTGCATATAGCTTCTTCCAATGCCTAGCCAAGTGTGCAGGCTTGGCATTTGCTCCAACAAAATTCGGATTCGCATAAGCTTGTATTCGAAGAACCATCTGTGTGCATGCACTCCGCAACTGTAGTCAAGCTATGGTGACGATGACGGTGAAAGCAGCGATCACTTCATCGATCATCTCCATTTTTTGTCTGCTTGTCCTTTTCTTTCAATCGCTCAGCTTAGTTTTTTTTTTAAATAAAAGGAAGTTCAGCTTTAGCCTATTCTCCTGGACTTTAATTAAAATAAAAAAGAAAAGTTACAAGTGAATGGGACTAGTGCCCATGGGACCCCCCAAATCCCACAATACAGCGGAGGAGTATGACAAGCTAGAGGGCATTACAAATGAGGCGGATAAAACTATCATCTCCCTCATGTGGGACCCATTTGGGCTTCAACTTATTGTTTTCGAGGAGATAAATACAATGATGTCTAAACGGTGGAGATCTCTTATCTTGAGAGATTCTTTTACCTAGAAGAAACAAGGATTTCTCGATCGACCATTCCTTAGGAGTTTGGCCAAAATTGACAGCACATTGCTCCCTCCAAATCTTCCAAAGAGTCTCACCCCTGATGGCATTCCACAGCCTCGATGAGCAGCCGACCGCCTCACCCAACAACATTTGTTGCCAATTGATTTGGTTCGTGAGTCTCAAAACCCGCGTCACGTGATGCCAGATAACACGAGACTTGGGGCAATCGAAGAACAGGTGAGCTAAATCTTTGATGCATCGCTAGCAACGCTTGCACCATGGTGGCACACCACATATTTTGTTAGCCCTAGCATTGGACCAGATTCCCTTGTGCAAGATCTGCCACATGAGAATTGACTTTTTGATCTCAATTAGGGGGTGCCAAATAGACATGAACTTTAGTTCCCATTGAAGTTTGGTCCATGAAAGGCACCACCTCTTGTTACGGGAGTGATGAACATCTAAGCTCTCTTTGAAGTTGGGGATTTTGGATATTTTCTTACCATTGCTCCATTTGAGGCCCTCCAGGCAAGGAAGATCCCATAGAGAAGGCGGGTAGTTGAGCGGTCCCACGCTAAACACCTGGCTTGAAGAAGAGTCCATTCCTCGAAGGTAACTCTATGTCTCGGGTCTAAGTCTTCGAACCTAATCCACTGGCTAGTCTCTTGTTTCCAGAGTTGTTTCCACTCTTTGAGCCCCTTGTTCCATAAGCGCTTTGCAGTTTGGAGGTTCCAAGGCTCCACTCCCCTAATGACGTTGATCGCTAACCAGATAGAGTCATTTTGTCTTATCCCAACCACCCACTTCCACTCATCACTGATTCTGATGAATTGTCTACCCTTGTTCCAACTCTTCCATAAAGAACACACAAGGCTAGAGCCTTTAGGGGACACCAGGTGGGGGGAGAACAAAAGCGTAAGAATCCCTATGTCCTTCCAACCAGGATGGCCAACTAAGGTAAGGTCTTCCATGTTTTTGAAGATCAATTTAGCCCAAGAGGACTCAATATTGCTCCAAGCCTTGATAAGCAACTTTGCTGCTAGCTTGTCAGCCAACCCAACAACATCCAAAATACCCAAGCCCCCTGAGTCTTTCGAGTTAATGCAAGTTTCCCATTTGATTTTGGGAATCCCCCTCCTGTTGGGGTCCCCAGTCCAAAGGAAGTTTCTGCAGATTCTTCCACTTTGGCCAACTCTTTCTCCTTAGTTCTCAAACACGAGATAAAGTAAATGGTCGTTGAAAGCATAAATGTGTTGACAACCATAGCCCGCCCTGCCAAGTTGACTTGCAAACCTTTCCAGTGATTTAGTTTGCTATCCAGTTTGGCAAGCACCGAGTTCCATCGTTGGTCCATTGTGGTGTCGAAGCCCATCGGAATGCCGAGGAGATGGAAGACTTGACCTCTAGGGATAATTTGACACCCCTGATCTAACAACAATTGGGGTGGGGGTCCACAGATTGCTCTGAAGCAGTTTTAGCATGGTTGATTTTAGAACCTGATGCCACACAAAAGGTGTCAAGGCAACTCCAAAACACCTCAATGTTGTTCATATCGTTATGTACAAAGGTATTCATGTCATCGGCAAAGAGTCTAGCAATCACTTGGCCGTGATTTAGAGGTAGGGAAAGAGCCTTAAGATTGCCAGAGTCCATGTGATGCTTTAATAGGCGACTGAGACCATTCGAGGCGATATCGAAGAGTAGTGGAGCCAGAGGGCAGCCTTGCTTGATAGATCTTTTTAAATGTATGGGCTCAGAGAGCTTACCGTTGAGATTTATTCTAGTTGAAGCGTTTCCGAGAAGAGTGGAAATCATCTTGGTGAAATTTTGGCTGCATCCAACGTCTTTCAATGATTGAAGAATAAAGTCCCATTCCAATATGTCATAAGCTTTGTCGAAGTCGATCTTAATGAATACGAGATCTTGTGTAGACTCCTCAGCAAACTCTCAGCTTAGTTTTGAGCTTCGGCTTGTGTCCATGATTGCGCTAAAAAGCACAAAAACCATACAATGAGCACATGCATGCATCGTCTTTAAGGAGGTTAACCCTAACTTTCTGCGTCTGTTAGCTCCAAAACATCTCGAACAATTTTTTTTCTCGAAGATTGTATATGCAGAAGTCAAACAGTACCACGTGCAACACATCCATGGATGATGGAGGTCTCTGTTCAGTTAAAAAGGCCTCATATGTACAAGTTCCATGGTACTGTTCTGTTGGCAAGAAGACATAGTGGCGCACATCTCAAAGGCGCATATTACTTTATTCTGGACGGAAATATCACTTTGCAGAACCCCCTTAAACAAGTCAACCAGTTTATAAATATTTTACTATTCATGCTCTTTCCTTGTTTCCATATACCTGAAAAGTCTTACAGAGGGTACAATAAAACCATCCATTCTAGTCTTTCAGTCACATCATCACAACTTTAATCACATCATTATCCCTCGAACTTGAAGTTTCCTACGTCTTCTCTCACAAGAAACTTACTTTTCTGCAACTCCAGTATGTCATCAAATAAGGTAGAAATCAATCAACCATAAGAAGATCCCTATGCCTTCTGTAATGAACCGGCTAAGTGCTGGAGAAGCGCGGTGGAAAGGACTTGACAAATTCTGATCACGACTCATAAGGCCATAAGAGACATCCGAAAAAAAAGAAGAGAAAAGGTATACCGGAGACTCTCACGACTTGAAGAAGAAGTGAACAAAGGTAACTTGCAATGCCAACAAGGTCTTCTGAAAATCAGGGGAAGACTAAGATTCGAGGAGGAGATTCAAAGGAAAAATCTTCAGATATTCTTCAAAGACTGGTGGGCGGGGAAGGCCGACAAACCATCGAAAGAGATGTGTAACATCCTCAAAAAGAAACAAGTTAGGGAATCCATCCCCTTCTTGGTTGATAACAATGGGATCGAATGTAGCACGGAAGTCGAGAACAGATCTATCATTGTCGAGCACTTTACCCATCTCCTCGGGGTCTCGACTCCTCTTTCCCCGCACAGGCGGGACTGCATGGCTACCATCTCAAGGGTAGCTCATTCTAGAATCCCTCAGAACATGAGTTCTCTTCTAGAAGCTAACATTTCTGAGAACGAAATTATCGAGGTTATTGATGCCCTTCCAAATGGAAAAAGTCCTGGTCCGGATGGCCTCACCAATGAGTTTTTCAAGTCCTTCAAGCATGTATTGGCCACCCCACTACGTTTGGTGTGGCTCGAGGCTCTGTCCTTCGGTGCCCTTCCTGAGTGTCTTAATAATGGCGTCATCAAGTTAATTCACAAAAGGGGAGATAAGAACAAAATTGAAAACTGGCGGCCGATTACCATGCTCCAAACTGGATACAAGATAATTGCCAAAGTTATTGCCAATAGAATCTCTTGTCATTTAAAGACATGGCTTTGTGAGGACCAAAAAGGTTTTGTCAAAGGTAGATCTATACTTGAAGCAATTATCGACATTTGGGAAGGCCTTACATTTGCTGAGGAGTCTACACAAGATCTGGTATTCATTAAGATCGACTTCGACAAAGCATACGACAGATTGGAATGGGACTTTATTCTCCAATCACTGAAAGACCTCGGATGCAGCCAAAAGTTCACAAAAATGGTTTCTACTCTTCTCGGAAACGCTTCAACTATAATAAATATCAATGGTAAGCTCTCTGAGCCCATACGTTTAAAAAGATCTATCAGGCAAGGCTGCCCTCTAGCTCCTCTTCTCTTCGCTATTGCCTCGAACGGCCTAAGTCGCCTATTAAAGCATCACATTGACTCTGGCAATCTCATGGGCCTTTCCCTACCTCTAAATCATGGCCAAATGATTGCTAGACTCTTTGCTGATGATATGAATGCCTTTGTGCATAACGATATGAACAACATTGAGGTGTTCTGGAGTTGCCTTGACACCTTTTGTGTGGCGTCAGGCTCAAAAATCAACCATGCTAAAACTGCTTTCAGAGCAATCCGCGGACCTCCACCTCAATTGTTGTTAGATCAGAGTGTCAAGTTATCCCTAGAGGTCAAGTCTTCCGTCTCCTCGGCATCCCGATGGGCTTTGACATCACAATGGACCAACGATGGAACTGGGTGCTGGCCAAGCTGGATAGCAAACTAAATCATTGGAAAGGTATGCAAGTCAACTTGGCAGGGCGTGCTATGGTTGTTAACACATTTATGCTTTCAACGACTATTTACTTTATCTCGTGTTGGAGACCGAAGGAGAAAGAGTTGGCCAAAGTGGAAAGAATCTGCAGAAACTTCCTCTGGACTGGGGACCCCAACAGGAGGGGGATCCCCAAAATCAATTGGGAAACTTGCACTAGCTCGAAAGACTCAGGGGGCTTAGGTATTTTGGATATCGTGGCGTTGGCTGACAAGCTGGCAGTTAAGTGGCTTATCAAGGCCTGGAGCAATAGTGATTCCTCTTGGGCTAAATTGATATTCAGAAACTTGAAAGACCTTACCTTTGTTGGCCATCCTGGCTGGAAAGACTTAGGGATTCTCACGCTTTTGTTCTCCCCCCTTCCGGTGTCCCCTAAAGGCTGTAGCCTCGTGTGTTCTTTTTGGAAGAGTTGGAACAAGGCCAAACAATTCATCAGAATCAGTGATGAGTGGAAGTGGGCAGCTGGGATAAGACAAAATGACTCTATCTGGTTCCCGATCAGTGGCATTAGAGGAGTGGAGCCTTGGAACCTCCAAACTGCAAAGCGGTTATGGAACAAGGGGTTCAAACAGTGGAAACAGCTCTGGAAACAAGAGACCAACCAGTGGATTAGGTTCGAAGACTTAGACCTGAGACATAGAGTTACCCTCGAGGAATGGACTCTTCTTCAAGGCAGATGTTTAGCGTGGGACCGCTCAACTTCTCGACTTCTCTCCGGACAGGATCTTCCTTGCCTTGAGGGCCTCAAATGGAGCAATGGTAAGCGAATATCGAGAATACCCAACTTCAAAGAGAACTTAGATGTTCATCACACTCTCAACAAGAGGTGGTGCCTTTCTTGGACCAAACTTCGATGGGAAGTAAAGTTCATGTCTATTTGGCACCCCCTAATTGAGACCAAAAAGTCTGTTCTCATGTGGCAGATCTTGCATAAGGGAATCTGGTCCAATTCAAGGGTGAATAAAATATGTGGTGTGCCACCATGGTGCAAACGTTGCCACCGATGCATCGAAGATCTAGCTCACCTGTTCTTCGATTGCCCCAAGTCTCGTATTGTCTGGCATCACGTGACACGGGTTTTGAGACTCACACACCAAATCAATTGGCAACAAGTGCTGTTGGGTGAGGCGGTCGGTTGTTCTTCGAGGCTATGGAATGCCATCAGGGGTGAGACTCTTTGGAAGATTTGGAGGGAGTGATGTGCTATCAATTTTGACCAAACTCCTAAGGAATGGTCGATCGAGAAATCATTGTTTCTTCTAGGTAAAAGAATCTCCCGAGATAAGAGTTCTCCACCGTTTAGACATCACTGTATTTATCTCCTCGAAAACAACAAGTTGAAACCCAAATGGGTCCCACATGAGGGTGATGATAGATTTATCCACCTCATTTGTAATGCCCTCTAGCTTACCACATCGTCCCCTGCATTGTGGGATTTGGGGGGTCCCATGGGCACTAGTCCCACTCAATTGTAACTTTTCTTCTTTACTTTAATTAAAGTCCGGGAGAATAGGCTAAGGCCGAACTTCCTTTTATAAAAAAAAAAAAGAAGATCCCTAGAAGTTAGTATTCGTCCCTTTTTTTTTAATAAAAGGAAGTTCGATCTTGCCCTATTCTCCAGGACTTTAATTAAAATAAAGGAGGAAAGTTACAAGTGAATGGGACAAGTGCCCATGGGACCCCCCAAATCCAACAATGCAGGGGACAAGTTCGGTAAGCTAGAGGACATTACAAAGGAGGCTTACAAATCTATCATCTCCCTCATGCGGGACCCATTTGGGTTTCAACTTGTTATCAACGAGGAGATAAATATAGTGGTGCCTAAACGGTGGGGACCTCTTATCATGGGAGATTCTTTTACCTAGAAGAAACAAGGATTTCTCAATCGACCATTCCTTTGGGGTTTGGCCGAAGTTGATAGCACATCGCTCCCTCCAAATCTTCCATGGAGTCTCACCTCTCATGGCATTCCACAGCCTTGATGAGCATCCAACCGCCTCACCCAATAGCGCTTGTTGCCAATTGATTTCGTTCGTGAGTCTCAAAACCCGTGTCACATGATGCCAGATAACGAGGGACTTGAGGCAATCGAAGAAAAGGTGAACAAGGTCTTCGCTGCATCGATGGCACCGCTTGCACCATGGAGGCATGCCACAAATTTTGTTGGCCCTTGCATTGTACCAGATACCCTTATGCAAGATTTGCCACATGAGAACAGACTTCTTGATCTCAATAAGGGGGTGCCAAATAGACATGAACTTAAGTTCCCATCAAAGTTTGGTCCAAGACAGGCACCACACCTTGTTGAGAGTGTGATGACCATCTAAGTTCTCTTTGAAGTTGGGGATTCTGGATAGTTTCTTACCATTGTTCCATTTGAGGAACTCCAGGCACAGAAGATCCTGTCCGTAGAGGAGGCGGGTAGATGAGTGGTCCCACGCTAAACACATGTTTTGGAGAAGAGTCCATTCCTCGAGGGAAACTCTATGTCTTGGGTCTAAGTCTTCAAACCTGATCCATTCGCCAGTCTCTTGTTTCCAGAGCTGTTTCCATTGTTTGAGCCCCCTTGTTCCATAACCGCTTAGCAGTTTTGAGGTTCCAAGACTCTGCTCCCCTTATGCCGATGATCGGGAACCAGATAGAGTCATTTGGTCTTATCCCAGCTGCCCACTTCCCCTCTTCAGTCATTCTCATGAATTGTTTAGCTTTGTTCCAACTCTTCCATAAGGAACACACTAGGCTAGAGCCTTTAGGGGACACCGGGTGGGGGGAGAACAAAAGCGTGAGGATCCCAATGTCCTTCCAACCGGGAAGACCAACTAAGGTAAGGTCTTTCAAGTTTTTGAAGATCAATTTAGCCCAAGAGGATTCACTATTGCTCCAAGCCTTGATAAACCACTTTGCGCCAACTTGTCAACCAACCTAGCTATGTCCAAGATGCCCAAGCCCCCCGAGTCTTTTGAGCTAATACAATTTTCCCATTTGATTTTGGGAATCCCCCTCCTATTGGGGACCCCAGTCCAAAGAAAGTTTCTATAGATTCTTTCCACTTTGGTCAATTCTTTCTCCTTAGGTCTCCAACACGAGATAAAATAGATAGTCATAGAAAGCATAAATGTGTTGACTACCATTGCACGCCCTGCCAAGTTAGCTTGCATACCTTTCCAATGATTTAGTTTGCTATCCAGTTTGGATAGCACCCAGTTCCACCGTTGGTCCATTGAGATGTTGAAGCCCATCGGGATATCGATGAGATGGAAGACTTGACCACTAAGGATAACTTGACACCCTTGATCAATCAATAGTTGGGGTGGAGGCCCACGGATTGCTCTGAGTTAGTATTCATCCTTATTAGGACATCGTTCAATATAGATAACATCTTCTTGCTCAATAAACAACCACGGTGTCCAAATGGGTGTGGTGTAGCAGTATGCCTTGAACTCCATGGGGCTGAGTGCCTGGGTTCAAGTCGCACTCAGATGGACATTTCAAATTTCTTGTACTCTCAAAAAAAAGATAACAACCATGATAGAACGTTCACATAAAATTGCATAATTATTCTACCTAGCAAAGAGATGGATCTCCGTATGGAGCACCCTTGAGGGATTTTAAAGTTTTCCTTCCATCTCTCCTTCCAAACCTTCCAAAGCACTATTCCTTTGATAGCATTTTACAAGGTCACCCAATAGCCTAGGCCCTCACCCAACACTGCATGTTGCCATGATATCTTCTTACTTAACCAGATAATTATTTCACTACAAGAATAAAGGGGGTATAGTGATGCCCCCAATTGAAAAACAAAGTGGGTGTTTCCTTTTAAGGATACGACACATCTCTTTGGTGGGTTTGTCCGCTTTGCCAACCCACCCCTCCTTGAAGAAAATTTGCAAATTTTTCATTTGTATTTCTTCCTCGTATCTCAGCAGCGCTCTGATTTTTCAAAGACCTTTCTGGGCTTGAGATTTTCCTTTGTTCACTTCCTCCTTGAGCCTCTAGAGTCTATGATATAGAGCTTCTCTACGAGCCTGCCGCACAGTCTCGAGCATCTTCCTGGATCTAATCATGATCTGTCGTGACTTATCGACCGTAGTTCTCCAGCACTTGGCTGGGGACAAGCCGGAGGCGAATGCCTCCTTCCACACATCAGCAATTTCTTGATGGACGGAGGGAAGAGAGAAGGAGGGCGCACTGGCGTGGAACCAAGGAGCCTTACGAATCTTAGGTTGGAAAGTGATAACGATCGGGTAGTGATCAGAGATGGTGAGGTCGGTGCGTTGCAAGAGGGAAGGGTGGCCCCACTAATGAGTAAAACTCTGAGAAATGTAGCATCTATCAAGTCTAGCTTTCCTCAGGTCCTTGCCCGCTTGGAGATTTGACCAAGAAAAGCCATTCGAATCTTTGAATTCGACCAAATCCAAGTGTAGTTTGGTTTTGTCCCACGTTTCTTTCTTCCGACTATCGATGACCCTACCCTTGCCCATCCATCTATCCATAGGGTCCTCCACCATGTTGAAGTCACCACAAATAAGCACGTTGTGGGGGAGTGAGTCCAAGGAGGCCCAAGTGTTCAGTCTCTCTAACTCCCCATTAGGGGCATACAAAGAAACTAAAGTAAAACAAAAAGGAGCACCAAAAGAAACAGCAATCCATCGATGGCATTCATCTTCATTGGAGTTCTCAAGCTTTTCAAACCAGAATTGATTAATACCGATTACCGTTCCACCGGACCCCTGCTGGTGCGCCGTTGAAATCCAAACATGGGTCGAGGAGACATGTCTAAGCCGTTTCTGGAGGTCTTCTCCATTAATTTTAATCTCTTGAATACATATAAATTCTGGGTTTAGGCTAATGTCGCGAAGCCATTGACCAATGATTGTCGCTCTTGAGGGTTCGGTTAGCCCTCTAGCATTTAACGAGATGATGATCATTGTCGTAGTGAACCCTCTTTGCGGGAGGGAGCTTTGTCCTTTCTTTTCTTGGATTCATCTTTCTTTTTCGCTCGGATCGGATCCCGAATTAACAATAGGTTCTTGTGGGGGCTTTTCCAGGGTAACTCCATAGGTTGTTTTCCTTTGCGGGATGCCTCCTGCTGGGAAGAACTAGGCACCGTTTTCGACACCGTTTCCGGAATAGTGGATCTGATGATGGAACTTTCACTATCCATGTTATCTTCGTTACTAGTAGTAAAGCCATCTTCTTTGCTTGTAGTGTAACCCTCCTGGGAGGTTTCTTTATTCGCAGGGATCTCTAAGGCTTTGTCGTTGGTGTCCACCTCAAGTTGGTTTTCACCTAGGTAGTCAAACTCATTGATCTCCTTTTCCAGATTGCAATACAAGTTGCTGAGGGGGGTAACTAACATGTTGTTTCACTCAAAAGTCGCCCTAGGGCTTTTTTTCCTTCTTCTTCTGACTTTGATGAACCCGTCTGCATCAGCTTCAGAATTAAGGGGACCCTTGACTTCCTCTTCCTTTGTCGAGTGAGTCAATGCCCCTTTGTTGTCTTGAGCGTTTCTGAGGGCTTCTTGATTTCGCTTGCTTTTTTGTCTCAAAGGGCAATCTTTAATCCTGTGACCTTGTTAGCCACAACGAAAGCACGCATTGGGAAGGTTTTTGTAATTGATGTCTTGCTCCCATACATCCCCTTCGCCCAAGTCCACTTTGATCTTCAATGGAAGCGGCATGCTGAGGTCAGCCTCGACACAGATTTGAGGGTGCCACCGAGCGTTGAACGAGTGTCTTGCACCTTCATAAATGAGACCACCAATGTCCTCGCGTGAGGCCAACGGCTTGCCAATAGGAGAAACAATGTCCCACACGAAGTTGTACAAGAAGTATGGAAGGTTAGGGAGCTCAACCCAGAGAGGGTACCGAAGCGATTTCGATTTGTCGGGAGTAAAATCAGGGGACCATCTAAATAGGCACAGAGTCGCCCGACCGAGTTGCCAGGTTCTGACACGGGGGAACCACTTGTTGCAAAGCCACTGTCGCACAGTTTCGAGAGGGGGCCTAGGGCCAAACATTTGGCCGATGAGGCAAACTTTCTTGAGCTCCTCCTGAGTTGACAGAATTGCGGATCTACTGAGGGAGACCAATGGGGGTTCAGCACTCTCGGAGGCCCCAAGGGCGGCACAAGATCCCCCCTCATACAGAGAGGCCAGGTTACCGGTCTCCCCCGGAGGAGGGGACAGGTTACTTCTCACAAATGAGGAGGTCTCCAAATCCATGACAAAGGCCTGCCGGACTCTCTTTAAAGTATTTCGGTTTTCACTATCTTAAAAGCTATGAGTGTCCTGAAAGATCCAAAGAACCTTTAAGATTTTCATTTTGAAATAGAGGCTTTAACTCATAGTAGCAAGGGTAGGTAAAAATAAATGGAGCAATCGTTATGAGGTTGAAGGAAGATGATGAACTGCCCCGCAAGAAAACCATTTATCGAGAAACGAAAACTATCTATCGCAATGCATGAAAAACCGTCTATCGTACTTCGTGAAAAAACCGTCTGTCCCTCGAACGTCAAGGTGTGTCTATCGCAGCCTGCCCAAGGTTTATCGCGTGAGTGAAGTGTCCTCCCACGAAACTATGAATGCAGATTTTGTAGTGAGATCTATTAAAGTCTATTGAGTGGCGTGTAGCATATCTCCAAATTTCTTCTACCAAGAATGCATTTCTTTTGTTCTTCGAGCTAAGTCCAAACTTTGATTGTAAAAGTCGTTATCGTAAATGGAAAAATGCGCGATAGATGCCTTTTGCGATAGACGCGCTATGCGACAGAGGTGCGACAGATAGGGAGGGCACATAGAAGTTTTTTTGGGTGACCGGATTACACTTTTTGGGTCACCCAACAGAGCATTAAGGGCACATGTATGATAGATCCGGTGACCTCTGATCGTCGAAATTATGGGCACATGCAAGACAGTCACCCGACTCCTGGCGATCGGAATTAGGGGCATATGAAAGTGTTTTTCAAATTTTTCATCATGTAAGTGGATGATTCTTATTATTTCCATTATTGATTTCATGCAACTGCAACCATTCACTTTGAAGACATTCTAATGAGAATATGCATAGTGCTTTAATATTGCATTAAGAGATCAAAGCACACAAAATCCAACAATCATAGGGAAGATAACAATCATGGATCACTTTTTGGTGGAATTACTAGACAACATAATATTGATTTCAAAAAGGAAAATATATATGGAGCGAGGAAGGATTTTTGGTTTGCTTCAATAATGTTACACTTAGCATTAGTATATGTTTGATTCTATTCCATTCCTACCACCCCTTTGCTTTTTTATGTATACACATAGGACGATCAGTGTTAATACTATCAAAGAAGTTTTATTTATTAAACCTTCACTTACCATCAATCTTCACTATTTTAAAATCGCATTTGGCATGAACGTATATAATGTGACTCACAATTGTAATGTAACGTATATAATGAAACATATATAATGTGACTCACGAACGTATATAATATAACGTTTGGTGCGAACGTATATAATGTCAATGTCACTCAATTGACTTACGACCAGAATAACAGAATCACCTTCGACGAATTACGACCAGAATAACAGAACACGTTATGCAGAAAATGGCACAGAATCATTCATTAGAAAATTTTTGAAGTATCGGGTGACCCGAACGGACTGGCGCCCAAGGGCACCAGTTCATTCGGGTCACCCTTGCTTCACCGGACATGTCATCAGTTTCACCTTATAGCTCATCAGCCACGATGTCAAAAAAGTGGAAATATCCATTCGATTCATCGTACTTCAGGCAACTGGAGCATCATGTGCCCCCCGTAAGACACACTCTTCCACGTGGCGATAGACGCCTTTTGCGACAGACACCCTCGAGTCCCGAGGGCGATAGCTGCCCTTGGCGATAGACGCCCTTTGCGATAGACAGACGCCCTCGAGTCACGAGGCGATAGCTGCCCTTGGCGATAGACTCCCTTTGCGATAGACAACAGATGCGATAGCCACCCTTGGCGATAGACGCCCTTTGCGACAGAGAGCCGATGCGAGAGACGGCCGTGTGGCGATAGACACTCTGCGACAGACACCGAGGTCAACAACAGTAGCGTCCTGCAGCATTCGACCGATTGAGTAATGCAACGTCCAGAAGCTTTCGACCGATTGAGTAGTAAACATCGCTGTTGTCATCGATACCAAGATCCATCAGGAGCATCAAGCTCCGTCAGCACAAACAATGTCCAGTTGCGTTCTCAGCAAGCTCCGTCAACAACATCAGCGTCCAGCAACAAGCTCCGTCCTGCAGGAGCAACGTCCACCAGCGTCAGATATTCATTTTAGCTTCTTCGTATTCAAAGTGAATTATGATACTAAAGAAAGAGAGTTTTTTTTTTTATAAAAGGAAGTTCGGCCATGGCCTAATCTCCCGGACTTTAATTAAAATAATGAAGAGAAGTTACACGTGAATGGGACTAGTGCCCAAGGGACCCCCCAAATCCCACAAAGCAGGGGACGAGTTCGGTAAGCTAGAGAGCGTTACAAATGAGGCGTACAAAACTATCATCTCCTGCGGAGATTCTTTTACCTAGAAGAAACAAGGATTTCTCAATCAACCATTCCTTTGGGGTTTGGCCAAAATTGACAGCACATCGCTCCCTCCAAATTTTCCAAAGAGTCTCACCTCTGATGGCATTCCACAGCCTAGAAGTGCAACCAACCGCCTCACCCAACAACGCCTGTTGCCAATTGATTTGGTTCGAGAGACGTAAAATCCGTGTCACGTGATGCCATATAACACGGGACTTGGGGCAATCGAAGAAGAGGTGAACAAGGTCTTCAATACATCGATGGCACCGCTTGCACCATGGAGGCACACCACAAATTTTGTTGGCCCTTCCGTTGTACCAGATACCTTTATGCAAGATTTGCCACATGAGAACGGACTTCTTGATCTCAATAAGGGGGTGCCAAATTGACATGAACTTAAGTTCTCATCGAAGTTTGGACCAAGAGAGGCACCACACCTTGTTAAGAGTGTGATGAACATCTAAGTTTTCTTTGAAGTTGGGAATTTTGGATAGTTTCTTACCATTGCTCCATTTGAGGCCCTCTAGGCAAGGAGGATCCTGTCCGCAGAGAAGGCGAGTAGTTGAGTGGTCCCACACTAAACACCTGTTTTGAAGAAGAGTCCATTCTTCGAGAGAAATTCTATGTCTCGAGTCTAAGTCTTCAAACCTAATCCATTGGCCGGTCTCTTGTTTCCAGAGATGTTTCCATTGTTTGTACCCCTTGTTCCATACTCGCTTAGCCATTTCGAGGTTCCAAGACTCCACCTCCCTTAAGCCACTGATTGGGAACCAGATAGAGTCATTTTGTCTTATTTAGCCCAGGAGGACTCTCTATTGCACCAAGCCTTGATAATCCACTTTGCTGCCAGCTTGTCGGCTAACCCAATGATATCCAAAATACCCAAGCCCCTCGAGTCTTTTGAGCTAATACAAGTTTCCCATTTGATTTTAGGAATCCCCCTCCTATTGGGGTCCCCAGTCCATAGGAAGTTTCTGCAGATCCTTTCCACTTTGGCCAATTCTTTCTCCTTAGGTCTCCAACACGAGATATAGTAGATAATCGTAGACAACATAAATGTGTTGACAACCATTGCATGCCCTGCCAAGTTAGCTTGCATACCTTTCCAATGATTTAGTTTGCTATCCAGTTTGGATAGAACCCAATTCCACCGTTGGTCCATCGAGATGATGAAGCCCATCGGAATGCCGAGGAGACGGAAGACTTGACCGCTAGGGATAACTTGACACCCCTGATCAATCAACAATTGGGGCGGAGGCCCATGGATTGCTTTGAAAGCAGTTTTAGCATGGTTGATTTTTGAACCTGACGCCTTACAAAAGGTGTCCAGGCAGCTCCAAAACACCTCAATGCAATTTCTATCGTTAAGAACAAAGGCATTCATGTCATCGGCAAAGAGTCTAGCAATCATTTGGTCGTGACCAAGGGGTAGGGAGAGACCTTTGAGATTTCCAGCATCCAAGTGATGCTTAAATAGGCGAGTGAGGCCATACGTGGTGATAGCGAAGAGTAATGGACCCAGTGGGTAGCCTTGCCTGATAGATCTTTTTAAATGTATGGGTTCAGAGAGCTTACCATTGATGTTTATTCTCGTTGAGGCATTTCCGAGTAGAGTGGAAACCATCTTCGTGAACTTTTGGCTGCATCCAAGGTCTTTTAGGGATTGAAGAATAAAGTCCCATTCCAATGTGTCATATGCTTTGTCGAAGTCGATCTTAATGAATATCAGCTCTTGAGCAGACTCCTCAGCAAATGCAAGGCCTTCCCAAATATCGACAATTGCTTCAAGTATAGATCTACCTTTGATAAAACCTTTCTGGTCCTCACAAAGCCATGACTTTAAGTGACAAGAGATTATGTTGGCGATTACTTTGGCGATTATCTTGTACCCAGTTTGGAGCATGGTAATCGGCCGCCAGTTTTCAATTTTGTTCTTATCTCCCCTTTTGTGAATTAATTTGATGACACCATTATTAAGACACTCAGGGAGGTCACCGAAGGAGAGAGCCTCTTGCCACACGAGACGCAGCGGGGTGGCCACCACGTGCTTAAAGGACTTGAAAAACTCATTGGTGAGTCCATCAGGGCCCGGGCTCTTCCCATTGGGGAGAGTATCAATAACCTCGATAATTTCGTTCTCTGAAATGTAAGCATCCAGCAGAGAAATCATGTTTGGAGGGATTCTAGGCTGAGCAACCCTTGAGATGGCTGCCATGCAATCACACCTGTGCGGGGAAAGAGGAGTCGAGACCCCAAGAAGATGGATGAAGTGCTCCACGATGATAGATCTATGCTCAACTTCCGTGCTGCATTCGATCCCACTATTGTCGACCAAGAAGGGGATGACTTCCCTAGCTTGTTTTCTTTTAAGGATGTTACACATCTCTTTCGAAGGTTGGTCAGCCTTCCCTGCCCACCAATCTTTGAAAAATATTTGTAGATTTTTCCTTTGAACCTCTTCCTCAAGTCTTAGTCTTCCCCTAATTTTCAGAAGCCCTTGTTGGCATTGCAAGTTACCTTTGTTCACTTCTTCTTCAAGACGTGAGAGCCTCCGATACACCATTTCTCTTCTTTTATTCCGAATATCTCTTATGGCCTTATGCGTCCTGATCAGAATTTGTCTAGTCCTTTCCACCGCGCTTCTCCAGCACTTTTCGGAGAGAAAGAGAGTTTTTTCTTTTAAATAAAGGAAGTTCGGCCTTAGCCTAATCTCCCGGACTTTAATTATAATAAAGAGAAAAAGTTACAAGTGAATGGTACTAGTGCCCTTGGGACCCCCCAAATCCCACAATGCAAGGGAGGAATATGGCAAGCTATAGGGCATTACAAATGAGGCGGATAAAATTATCATCACCCTCATGTGGGACCCATTTGGGTTTCAACTTGTTGTTTTCGAGGAGATAAATACAGTGATGTCTAAATGGTGGCGATCTCTTGACTCAGGAGATTCTTTTACCAAGGAGAAACAAGGATTTCTCGATCGTCCATTCCTTAGGAGTTTGGCCAAAATTGAAAGCACAACGCTCCCTCCAAATCTTCCAGAGAGCTCACCTCTGATGGCATTCCACAGCCTCGATGAGCAACCGATCGCCTCACCCAACATCACTTGTTGCCAGTTGATTTGACTCGTGAGTCTCAATACTCGAGTCACGTGATGCCAGATAACCCGGGACTTGGGGTAGTCGAAGAACAGGTGAGCTAAATCTTCGATGCACCGATGGCAACGCTTGCACCATGGCGGCACACCACAGATTTTGTTAGCCCTTGCATTGGTCCAGATACCTTTATGCAAGATCTGCCACATGAGTACGGACTTTTTGACCTCAATTAGGGGGTGCCAAATAGACATGAATTTTAGCTCCCACCGAACTTTGGTCCAAGAAAGGCACCATCTCTTGTTATGGGTGTGGTGCACATCTAAATCCTCTTTGAAGTTGGGGATTCTGGATAGCCTCTTACCATTGCTCCATTTGAGGCCCTCCAAGCAAGGAAGATCCTGACCGCAGAGAAGGCGGGTAGTTGAGCGGTCCCAGGCTAAACACCTGCTTTGAAGAAGAGTCCATTCCTCAAAGGTAACTCTAAGTCTCGGATCCAATTCTTCGAACCTAATCCACTGGCTAGTCTCTTGTTTCCAGAGTTGTTTCCACTGTTTGAACCCTTTGTTCCATAACCGCCTTGCAGTTTGGAGGTTCCAAGACTCCACCCCCCGAATGCCACTGATCGGGAACCAAATAGAGTCATTTTTTCTTATGCCAGCCGCCCACGTCCACTCATCACTGATTCTGATGAACTGTTTGGCCTTGTTCGAATTCTTCCATAAGGAACACACGAGGCTAGAGCCTTTAGGGAAGACCGGGTGGGGGGAGAACAAAAGCGTGAGAATCCCTATGTCCTTCCACCCAGGGTGGCCAACTAAGGTAAGGTCTTCCGTGTTCCTGAAGATCAATTTAGCCCAAGAGGACTCCCTATTGCTCCAAGCCTTGATAAGCCACTTTGCCGCCAACTTGTCAGCCAACCCAACAATATCCAAAATTCCCAAGCCCCCTGAGTCTTTAGGGCTAATGCAAGTTTCCCATTTGATTTTGGGAATCCCCCTCCTGTTGGGGTCCCCGGTCCAAAGGAAGTTTCTCCAGATTCTTTCCACTTTGGCCAAGTCTTTCTCCTTAGGTCTCCAACACGAGATAAAGTAAATAATTGTAGACAGCATAAATGTGTTAACAACCATAGCACGCCCTGCCAGGTTGACTTGCATACCTTTCCACTGATTCAGCTTCCTATTCAGCTTGGATAGCACCTAGTTCCAGCGTTGGTCCATTGAGATGTCGAATCCCATCAGAATGCCAAGGAGACGGAAGACTTGACCGCTAGGGATAACTTCACACCCCTGATCCACCAACAATTGGGGAGTATGTCCGTTGATTGCTCTAAAAGCAGTTTTAACATGGTTGATTTTTGAGCCTGATGCCATACAAAAGGTGTGGAGGCACCACCGAAACACCTCAATGTTGTTTATATTGTTATGCACAAAGGCATTCATGTCATCAGCAAAAAGTCTCACAATCATTTGGCCGTGATTAAGAGGTAAGGAAAGACCCTTGAGATTGTCAGCGTCCATGTGATGCTTTAATAGGCAGCTGAGTCCATTCGAGGCGATAGCGAATAGTAATGGAGCCAGAGGGCAGCCTTGCCTAATTGATCTTTTTAAATGAATGGGCTCAGAGAGCTTACCGTTGATGTTTTATTCTAGTTGAAGCATTTCCAAGAAGAGTGGAAACCATCTTCGTGAACTTTTGGCTGCATCCAAGGTCTTTCAATGATTGAAGAATAAAGTCCCATTCCAATCTGTCATACGCTTTGTCGAAGTCGATCTTAATGAATACCAGATCTTGAGCAGACTCCTCAGCAAAAGCAAGGCCTTCCCAAATATCGATAATTGCTTCAAGTATAGATCTACCTTTGATAAAACCTTTCTGGTCCTCGCACAACCATGACTTTAAATGAAAAGAGATTCTATTGGCGATAACTTTTGCAATTATCTTGTATCCTGTTTGGAGCATGGTAATCGGACACCAGTTTTCAATTTTGTTCTTATCTCCCCGTTTGTGAATTAACTTGATGACGCCATTATTCAGGCACTTAGGGAGGGCACCAAAAGAGAGAGCCTCTTGCCACACGAGGCGCAGTGCGGTGGCCACCTGATGTTTGAAGGACTTGAAAAACTCATTGGTAAGGCCATCCGGACCCGGATTTTTCCCATTGGGAAGGGCATCAATAACCTCGATAATTTCATTCTCGGAGATGTTAGCATCTAGTAGAGCAATCAAGTTCTGTGGGATTCTGGTTTGAGCAACCCTTGAGATGGTTGCCATGGAGTCGCGCCTGTGGGGGGAAAGAGGAGTCGAGACCCCGAGAAGATTGGTAAAGTGTTCGACAATGATAGATCTATTCTCCACTTCCGTGCAACATTCAGTTCCATTGTTATCGACCATTAGGGGGATGGATTCCCTAGCTTGTTTCCTTTTGAGGATGTTACACATCTCTTTTGTTGGTTTGTCGGCCTTCCCTGCCCACCAATCTTTGAAGAAAATTTGAAGATTTTTCCTTTGAACCTCCTCCTCTAATCTTAATCTTCCCCTGATTTTCAAAAGACCTTGTTGGCAATGTAGCTTACCTTTGTTCACCTCTTCTTCAAGCCGTGAGAGCCTCCGGTACACCGTTTCTGTTCTTTTTTTTCGGATTTCTCTTATAGCCTTTTGAGTCCTGATTAGAATTTTTCGAGTCCTTTCTACTGCGCTTCTCCAACACTTAGCCGGTTCATTACAGTAAGCAAAGGCTTCCGTCCACACCTCAGAAATTTCTTGGTGGACAGAGGGGAGGGAAAACGATGTCTGACAAGCATGAAACCAAGGAGCTTTCTAGAGCATGGGAATCGGTTTGAAAGACAGAGTAATCGGATAGTGGTCTGAGATAGTCAGGTCCATGTGTTGGGAAATCGAAGGAATACCCCACTGAAGGATGGTGTTCTGATCGATGTAGCATCTATCAAGTCTTGCTTTCCTCAAAGAGTCCCCCGACTGGAGATTTGACCAGGAGAACCCCTTCATGTCTTTCACCTCGACCAAGTCGAGATGGAGCTTGATTTTATCCCATATCTCTTTCTCCTGATCGTCAATAATTTTTCCTTTGTTATTCCATCAGTCCTCAGGAAACTCAACCATGTTGAAGTCCCCACAAATCAGAACATTATGTGAAAGGGAGTCGAGGGAAGCTCAAGTATCCATTCTATCTGCTTCACCATTAGGGGCCTAAATTGAGACCACAGTGAACTGGAAAGGGAACCCGAAAGTGGGAGCAATCCAACGATGATTTCGATCTTCAAAAGTCGAGGTCACATTGCCAGACAAGGAGTGACTAATGCCGATAGAAGCACCCCCTGTCCCTCTAGGGTGAGAAGTGGAGAACCAAAGGTGGTTCGGAGAAATGCATTTAAGCCGTTTCTGTAGATCCTCTCCGTCAATTTCAATCTCTTGTAAGCAAATAAAGTCAGGGGTGAAGCACTTGTCTTTGAACCACTGGCCAAGAATCGAAGCTCTTGACGGGTCAGACAAACCCCTGACGTTTAGAGATGAGACTTCTATTAATGATGGTTGCCCTCTTTGAGGGGAGGGACCCAATCTTTTTTCTTCTTGTGGTCTTCTTTTTTTCTCCCTACTTCTTGACTTAAGATCCTACTCTTGAGGGGGCTCTTCCAAGGCATGCCGGAGGGTTGTTTTCCTTTAAGCTTTGACTTTTGTTGCGATAACATTGGAAAGCGTACCGGGAGGGTAGGACCAAGAGAGGAGCTTTCGCTGTCTGGGTTGTCTTCATTGCTGGTAGTGAAGCCTTCCTCTTTACTCGTGGTATAACCTTCTTGGTTGTCTTCTTTGCTGGTAGAGCACCCAAGGGTATTATCAGTGGGGTCTTCTTCAAAGTGGTTGTCCCCTGGGAAGTCGATCTCATTAATCTCTTTTTCTAGGTTACAGTATATGTTATTCGAGGGGGTAACTGTCGTAGTATTCCTTGCTGTTGATCTTTGAGGGCTAACTTTCCTCCTGCATCTCACTTCAGTGAATCCTTCTGAATCCGTCTCAGCAACGCGAGTTCCCTCTTCTTCCTCAATTGGAGGGGGATGACCCCGAGTGTCATCTAGGGGGAGAGGATCTAGGGTCCCATCTGATTTAAGCTTGTTTTTATTGGTACTTTTCTTCAGGGGGCAGTCTTTGATCCTATGACCTTGATGCCCGCATTGGAAGCACGCGTTTGGTAAATTCTTGTAAGTAACCTCTTGTGTCCAGGTCTTACCATCTCCACAGTTTATGGAGATCTTCGAGGGAAGGACCTGGTTCAGGTCTGTTTCAACGCACATCTGTGGATGCCATCTTGCATTGAAAGAATGTTGAGCACCATCGTAGATTAACCCCCCAACATCCTGTCTTGCGGCCATCGGGCGACCGATTGGTGAGATGATTTCACGAAGAAATCCATACATGAAGAAAGGCAGATTGGGAAGCTCCACCCAAAGCGGGTAACGAAGAGGCTTTGATCTGTTCGGGACAAAGTCTGGGGTCCACTTAAAAAGGCAAAGGGTGGACCGGCCCACTTGCCAAGAGCCGGCTTGCAAGGTTTGGAAAGCCATCTCTTCGTTCTCAAATACCAGAAGCAGGTGATTCGCCGGTAGGAATTGACATTTGGACACAATTAGGCCAGGCGAAAACCACACGGAAGCTAAGTTCTCACACTTTCAAGAGGGGGCCTGGGGCCAAACATTTGACCGATCAGGCAGGTTTTCTTCAGTTCTTCTTGCTTTGCCGCCACAGAATCCTTGCATAAAGAGACCTCTGGGGGCCCGACGTCCACTAGGACGGACTCCATCTCAAGGGGGGACTCGGACTGAGGGGGAGCCACATTGTTCATGACAAGATGTTAATTGAACCCCGCAACTAAATGATAATTGAACCCCGCTTTGCCAGATCTTTAGCTTTAAGCCTTTAACTTTAAGCCTTTAACTTTCTATTAATCCTTTAACTTTGAACAAAGCCCCATTTTGAAGAACCCACGGTCATCCCGCCTTAAAGGGCTCTCTTTTTTTTTTCTCTAGCTTAATCGAAAGGTATTGAGAAGTCATGAATGTCCCACATTTCTTTTTCTAGTTTTCTTTTTTTTCTAATTTTCTATAGACTTTTAAAGACGTGAAGAAATTAAACTTCTGTCGCGAGTTGAGAAGGCCGTTTTGCTAACCTTTCTTTTTACTTTCTCTTTTTTTTTTTCTTTTTTGTTTTACGTTACTGCACGATATCAGGCTCCACTACCCACATGGCCTGCACGACGCACAAGTGAGGGAGCAGGCGACAAGACCGCTCCGAGAGGCACGCGTCCAGGAGCAAACACGACGGCTGGGCAGGGCACACAGTCGCGATGGTACCAACCTCACAGTCGCGATGGTTCCAACCACACAGACTTAAAAAAAAGGTACACGTGCCACGACAGAAACCGGGAAACCCCCGCGATGGTCTGACGGTCGACCTCGACACCTCGGGAGTTGTGCCCCTCGCGAATGAGTCCCTCGAAGCGAAGCACAAGGTGAGACGATGGGCCTGAGCCACACCGTCGCGATGGGCAAAAGGCCACACCGTCGCGATGGTCAAGGGAATGGACGAGGTTGCGATGGGCACATAGCCACACGGTTGTGATGGTCAAGGGAACGAACGTGTTCGAGTTGAGACACCGATGGTGTACGCACGCTACACCTTTACCAGGAAAACATGCAGAGATAGACGAGGCGATTCTGGTTCCAGACAGGTGCAGAAGACGACGATTGAGCTCGGCGATGGAGAGCAGAGAGCTTTTTTGTGCAGAGAAACGCTTGAAATTACGAGATCACAACCAGAATTGTTTCCACTCCGATCTCTTCCTTCCTTCTTCTTTCAGGGAACGTCTTAAACCATCAGATGATTCACATTCTTCGAGTTGAAGGTGTTCCTCTTACTGCTTTCTAAAGAGCGAGCTCAACCGGAGAGAAAGAGAGTTTTTTTTTTAAATAAAGGAAGCTCGGCCTTAGCCTAATCTCCCGGACTTTAATTATAATAAAGAGAAAAAGTTACAAGTGAATGGGACTAGTGCCCATGGGACCCCCCAAATCCCACAATGCAGGGGAGGAGTATGGCAAGCTACAGGGCATTACAAATGAGGCGGATAAAATTATCATCACCCTCATGTGGGACCCATTTGGGTTTCAACTTGTTGTTTTCGAGGAGATAAATACAGTGATGTCTAAACGGTGGCGATCTCTTGACTCGGGAGATTCTTTTACCTAGGAGAAACAAGGATTTCTCGATCGACCATTCCTTAGGAGTTTGGCCAAAATTGACAGCACAACGCTCCCTCCAAATCTTCCAGAGAACCTCACCTCTGATGGCATTCCACAGCCTCGATGAGCAGCATGTACTCCGACATCGAGCAGCATGTACTCCGACATGTTGCATGAAAGCATATACGAACTCATGAAAGTGTCAAATCTCCGCAATACTGTAGAAGCAGGGCTCATGGGTACTCGTTTCATTGACTTTTACGGTTCTTTATCAAGTTTTGTGGAGAAAAAAGATGTACGATTGAACAACTCCTATACTAATTATACATATTAAAAAGCGTGAGATTTTCGGAAACTTTGGATCTGGGAATCCTATGTTTCTTAAGAATCAAGTGCACAGCTCTGTGTTTATGTAAGTTGTACCTTGCACATGAGTAGGTTAGATCTATTATTTTCTATTAGTGTTTCAAAACCCAGCTCGAAACTTGCAGAAGAAACTCGCATATAATCGTGAGCTTATTGTCAACCTTGAGGTGCGCTTTGTCCTGCGTGAAAGCATGAAGTTGAATTTCGAAGTCCATGGTACTCTAGACTTGGAGATTGCTCAATTGTGCTCTTCTTTCTTTCTTTTTTTTATTTTTTGAGAGAACAATGAATTGAAAACACACTCCTAGGTTAGAAACATCATATTTGAGAAGCTAATAGATACATGTCCAGCCAAGATTTGAACTCCTCAAGACTTTCTCCGAGAGACTCAATACGTCAAGCCACTTGGCTACATGGGCTTGGAGGCAAGTGTGCTCTAGTGATCATGACCTTGAAATTCCAGCTTGAATTAACGACTTTCTGACAGGCCATTCTAAAAGTTTACAGAAAACTATTAAAAAAAAAAAAAAAAAAAAAAAAAAAAGTTTACAGAAAACCAGAAAGTGGTCTGTACATAATTCCAGTACAACCAGGTGCACAAGGGGGGCTTGATGAAAGTACACATGTCCTTATACTACTGTGTGTAAAGCTTCATTGGGGTGCGCAAAATTGAGTCCTCATATCCTGCTCGCTTTTTGATGTACCAAAGGGAAGGAAGGCGGGCTTTAGCTCGATATCATCGGGAAAAGTAGTGTCCAAATATAGCTCTGGATTCCCCAAGGCTTGCATTTTGGGAAGCTTCGCTGCGCAGCTCATGCTGATGTGTTGGGGGGGAGGGTGTGTGTGTATGTGTGTCTGAGAGTGAGAGTGAGAGTGAGAGAGAGAGAGAGAGAGAGAGAGAGAGAGAGAGAGAGAGAGATCTCAAGAAACCTTAGTGGCGGCAGACATTTCGACTCACTAAAGCTTGAAGTTTCTGTTCATGTGCTCTGCAGCCACAGTCAAGTTATACCTCCAATGATGAGGAACGCAGAGTACCCACTTTCAAATTTGTAATGAATAGCGGGTTAATCGACTGTTTTTCATGTAGAAAGAGGGAGAGAGATGATCTCGCATTATGTTGTTGGATAAGAGCAATTTTTGAAAGAAAAGCGTTCCCGAGATATCCCCTCATATTCACAAAAGCTTTCGGTATCCGAACCTTGCTGCTTTCTTACTCTACAACTGGAGTCCAGCTCGTGCCAATCCATGCGTGTGTGTGTGTGTGTCTCTGTGCGTGTGTGAATGAGAGAGAGAGAGATGATATTGTGCTTCATGTGGAAGAAAAGCCATGTGGCTACAGACATTTGGATTCGCATAAGCTTGTATTCGAAGAACCTTCTGTGCACATGTACTCCGAAACTGTAGTCAAGCTATGGTGACGATAATGACGAAAGCGGAGATACTCACTTTTGAAGTTTGCAGTGAGCACTTCATCGATCATCTCCATTTTTTGTCTGCTTGTCCTCTGCTTTCAATCGCTCGGCTTAGTTTTGAGCTTCGGCTTGTGTCCATGATTGAGGCTAAAAAGCGCAAAAACCATACAATCAGCACATGCATGCATTGTCTTTAAGGAGGTTAACCATAATTTTTTAAGGAGGTTAACCATAATTTTCTGCGTCTGTTAGCTCCAAAACATGTCGAACAATTTTTTTCTCGAAGATTGTATCTGCAGAAGTCAAAGAGTACCACCTGCAACACATCTATGGAAGTCTCTGTACAGTTAAAAAGGCCTCATATGTACACGTTCCATGGTACTGTTCTGTTGGCAAGATGACATAGCGGCGCACATCTCAAAGGCGCATATTAGTATATTCTGGACGGAAAGATCACTTTGCAGAACCCCTTGAACAAGTCAAGCGGTTTAAAAATATTTTACTACCCATGCTCTTTCATTGTTTCCATATATCTGAAAAGTTTTACAGATGGTACAATAAAACCATCCATTCCTGTCTTTCACTCACATCATCACAACTTTAATCACATCACTATCTCTTGAACAGTAAAGTTGAAGTTGAAGATCCTACATCTCCTCTCACAAGAGACTTACTTTTCTGCAACTCTTCTAGTATGTCATCAAATAAGGTAGACATCAATCAACCATAAGAAGATCCCTAGAAGTCAGTACTCATCCTTTTTGGGACACCGTTCAATACACTTAACATCTTCTTACGCAATAAACAACTCCTTATTGCGAGGATCAGAAAGGTTTTATCAAAGGTAGATCTATACTTGAAGCAATTATCGATATTTGGGAAGGCCTTGCTTTTGCTGAGGAGTCTACTCAAGATCTGGTATTCATTAAGATCGACTTCGACAAAGCGTTGTCGGGTCGTGAGAGATGCTCGGATGGTGGATCAAGTCATCCGCCTAAATCGTTCGGCACACGCAGGGTGTCTGTAGCGGACTCAGGCTTAAGGAAATAAGGGTTCTAATGACAAAACAATATAAATTACCTAATTCTATGACTGAATCTAAAGTTTTCTTACCAAAAGTAAATAGTTTAACTAGCTATGGACCGTAAGGACGGGCAGCCTCGTACATAGCAACAGCTTCCTGATATGAGATTGAAATTTCCATAATGGGTTCTTCTACTAAACTTTCAGGTAAGCTAGAGGGTTCTGGTCTGTCTAGAGTTGGCGGAACATTTCCAATATTTTCAATATTTTCAATATTTTCAATAGTACTGTGCTCAGACTCATGAACTAACTTAGAAGACATCAAGGAAAGTAATGGAAAAACTAATGAAACAATATGATGCTATCTGTTTGAATGAATTAATTGATATGCTAATTGTTCGAATCAATAAATCTAATACAACTGGAAGGCCTAAACAATTGGATAAATGTCTAGTCAATTGGATAGTTGACTAAATGGGAAATAAGATTTAAATGGATCTTTAAGCTGCCGCTTCACTTCAATTAATTGTAATCTTCAATGTTTCTGCAAAAAAAACATGAGGAATATTAGTAATCTAACAAGAAATTAATGAGAAACATAAAAGACATTCTTCTCATACATTTTTCATACACATGCATATGTTCATGCATACATTAAAGTATTCACATACACTCTAATGCATACATTCCTCATGCATACTAATGTACTTTACATACATGCTTTCAAATGCTAATATCTGCTAATGCACATGTTAACACATAATCTTATACATACTAATATACTTTCATAAATATGGTAACACACATTTATACATGCATGCTAACACATTAATCATTCAAACACATGCATTCATACACATGCTTATGCATACTAACATACATGCATGCTTATGCATATTAATCATGCATACACATACATATTCATGCTAATGCATATAATACTTAGTAACTCATATGCTAAAAAACTCTAATTAAACTTTTGGAAGTAAGTATTTAGAATACCAATTTCTTAAATATCTTAATAAAAGTACTTATATTTAATTGAAATAATGTAGTAATATAACTAAATAGTTATAATTAATTAAACAATGTAATATTAACTAATTAATTAAATATAATTATATTTAATTTAGATTAATGTTAATATAAATCGTTTTCTTTCTCCTAACTCTTTCTTTCTCTCTCTCTCTCTCTCTCTCTCTCTCTCTCTCTCTCTCTCTCTCTCTCTTTCTGTGTTTCTCTCTTCTGCGCCTCTCTCTTTCTCTCTCTCTCTCTCTCTTTTCTCTCTTTCTCTCTCTCTCTCTCTCTCTCTCTCTCTCTCTCTCTCTCTTTCTCTGCTTTCTCTCTCTCTCTCTCTCTCTCTCTCTCTCTCTCTCTCTCTCTCTCTCTCTCTCTCTCTCTCTCTCTCTCTCTCTCTCTCTCTCTTTCTCTGCCGTTTCTCTCTCTCTTTCTGCGTTCTCTCTCTCTCTCTCTCTCTCTCTCTCTCTCTCTCTCTCTCTCTCTCTCCCTCTCTCTCTCTCTCTCTCTCTCTCTCTCTCTCTCCCTCTCTCTCTCTCTGCGCGCTGCTGCGCGCAGCGCCAGAGAGGGGGGGGAATCTCTCTCTCTCTCTCTCTCTCTCTCTCTCTCTCTCTCCCTCTCTCTCTCTCTCCCTCTCTCTCTCTGCGCGCTGCTGCACGCAGCGCCAGAGAGGGGGGGGGAATCTCTCTCACACACATACATCACACACACACACACACACGTCACATCATACACGCACACACACATATCACATACACACATACACACATCACATACCCGCACTTCACATAACACGCACACACATATATCACATACACACATACATCACATACACACATATATCACACACATACATACATCACATCACATACACACATCTCACATACACACATACATCACATACACACACATACATCACATACACACACTTCACACACATACATCACACATACATACACTTCACATACACTCATACATCACATCACATACACATACACACATCACATACACACACACGTGCACATCACATACACATACACACATCACATACACACACACGTGCACATCACATACACACACACATCACATACACACATATATCACACACACATACATCACATACACACATAACACAAACACACACATACACATAACTCATTCACACATAACACATACATCACACACTACTGCAGGGACTCAGACCAAGCCACGGAATAGGCATGGTCATGCTTCCGGCCGGACAATCATTCATGCAGCAGCATGGGGCATATCAAGATCATCGTACACAGCAGGACATGACGGCTCAATATCCCGAGCACGAGGAGGGTCTAATGAGAAAGAAGGAAAAATAGAAGAAAGTAAAGAGCAGGAGACAGTACCTGCAAAAAAAACATGAGGAGAAACTTGAGCTCAACACACATTTAAATACATACACAAGTCCTTCCTAATCCACTCTTTTGGTTTTAACTTTTAATCTACAACCACACTTTAATCTCCTTACTTTCACCACACTTTAAATTAACTTTATTTATACAACTCACTTACTCCATTCTTTTAACCATTTTTATATACACCATTCATTTAAAGTTTCTCTTTAGCTTCCTTTAATTGCATCATTTATTCCAACCACTCTTTCAATCACTTTAGTTACACACCTTCTATAAACCATTCTTTTTCCTAGTACTCATATAGACCACTAGTTATTTATCCATTTAATTAATCATTTTAATCTAATTAACCTACATTTCTTATTTAAATAAATCAATTAATTCAATCTTAGTTTAATGGTTTAATTAATTAGAACCTTAGTATTAAATGCACATACATGATTAAATAATTAATTAAACCATATTTTAATTTTTGTTATTGAACCAATGTTTAGTTATAGATTAATTTCCTTCAATATTAATTATTTTAACCCTTGAACCATTCTAAAACCCTAGAAAACCTACTTAAAACCCATCAAAACCCTTCAAAACCCTATCTCTAACCCATGATAAATCATCTAAACCCTTAACATTAACCCAATGGAATCATTTAAGATCCTTTGGATTAATCCTACTGACTTAACTTATATAAACTTATGAAACCCTAGGGGTATATACTCATATGTCTTATATGTATCAATTTAAAACACTCATTAAATGAGTAATTAGGGTAACCCTAATATGAACACATATTCTTCATCATTTCTTGTACCTGCAAACACTTCAAAAGTAGTTAATTCAATCCAGAACAACTGATCAACAGTGAAAAAGAGGTTTAGAATTCACCAATTAAGTTGCTTTTATTTCCTCTGGTTATCAACTAGAAGATGCAAATCTTCCCGACATCCACCGCCACCAAACCTGCACATCGTCCTCGATGGGCCAACTTGCAGATTAAGGGAAGCAGCATTTTCAATGATTATCTTGAAATTAAATCATAGAAAAGCATCAATTCTTTTTATAAACATCTTTTAACTTATCAAATTTTTAATCTTTTCAACATGCACATGAGGTTTCATTAAAATTAAATCTGGCAATGAAACATATTAAAGTATAAAGGTAAACTATTAACCTTTTCAGTCAACAAACATTAATTTACATTTCATCCATTTATAAACTATGTAAAGATTATAAAACAGAATTCATTTTCATTCATTCAAATGCAGGTTTCGTCATATATATGCATTCACATATGAACAATCAAGCATGCCAAAGAAATCTACCAAATCTACTTGGACAGACAGCCGCCTTGTATGCCCAATTTTAATTGCTAGATGTGTTTTTTCACAACTAGTTCTCTTCATATAAATATGATGTAAACTTCATATCGATAATAAATGTAAATATCTTTTTGGGGTGGAAGAAGGTATAACTTCCATGTCAATATTCTTTTTTTTTTTTTTGCTACTATTTTGTTTTAAAGGGGAAAGGCTTAACCCCTTAATCCGAGCTAAGGATCTAGCTGCATGGACAAGAAAGATCTAGGTTTTCACATACATGTATCATGCAACAATATGCTCCTACATATATACAACTACTTTCGTTATCTAAATGAACTACAAATCCTTCTATTTTTAACAAATCTCACTTAATCTATAAATGTAGAAATATAAATTATGTCTATTTTCCTAATATGGTTAAATAGAGTCCTTTATAAATTAATATTCTTCATTCCAGATTTTATCAATTAGTTTTATATGAATGCAAATAAAATACGTAAAACAAAATTTTAAGACAAAGAAAAATACGACCTAAAATCAATTTTATCTTCAATCTGCTCATCTTTATGCATCTTAATTTGTTCTTCAAAGACCTGTTAGAACTCAACCAGCAACAGCTAGACACGCAAAATTATTAAATTTCATATTCAAATCTTCTCTTGGTTTTCCTGCAAAAGAAACCCACACTAAAGAAATTCATTCATACATAATTAATCATGCTCATCCTCAAACATTACTTCATACATTTCATCATCTCTTTGTTTAAATAATTTAATTCTTTTGCCTGCAATTAAGTTTTTAAGAGGCGTGCCATCTAATTCGCGTAAGGCATACGTTCCATTATCATAGGTTTTGACTACCACATAAGGTCCAAACCAACGTCTTTTAAGTTTCCTACGGGCATCATACTGAGAATCAAACGTACTATCATACAGTAAAACCCAATCATTAACTTGAACCGGCTTTGGCCTTAACCTATGTGATTTATCAAAATACTTCTTATTTTTTAGTCGAGAATCTTTTAGTTTAACTATAGCCTCTTCTAAACGTTCATTCCCTTGCTCTAACTGCTGGATTCGCAGAGCTAATAAATCTTCTGTCGACAGATTATCTTCCCATGATAAAGTAGTCCAAGTAACAATTTGTGTATGCACAGGGAATATCGGTTTTTGGCAATACATCAACTCTGCCGGCATATACCCCGTTGTTCTAGTGCAGGTCATTCTATCAGCCCACAACGCAAATGGCAGATAAGTTGGCCAATTCTTAATTTCTCCATTACAAGCTTTGGAAATTGCTTTAATAATAGGAGAATGCCCTCGCTCAATCTTCCCATTAGCTTCAGGGTTGTAAGCAGTAGTAAGGGCTAAGCGAATTCCATGCCTAGCAAAGAATTCTCTAGCCTCCTGCGCATCTAACTCTCCCCTATCAACCACTACCTTTTCTACATAACCAAATCGTGAAATGACATCCTCAAGAAGAAATTTGCATACATTCAAGGTTGTCTTAGATCTTAAAGCTCGGCCTTCTACATGATTCGTAAGATCTTCACGTGCCAAGACTATATATCTCATCTTATTGATACCTTTGGGCATGGTAACTAAGTCTACAACCCATTTATAATGGATGCATGGTGGATAGGTAGGATGCAACGGATCCCTATGTTTGACTGAGGAATGAATCTGACATACGTCACATGAATTCACATAGTTTTTAACAGTAACATAAATCCCTGGCCACCAGTATCCTTCTCTAATTTTTTCATACGTAGCTACAAAACCTTTATGTCCTGCCCATAAAGTATCATGCATACTCTTCATGACTTGTAACTGAAGATCCTTAGTACCTAGTACTCGTTGTGGCAATCTAATTTTTCCCCTAGCATGTCTCCAAATTAAACCTTCTTTCAGAAAAAAGTTGTAAGCTCTTTTCCTAATATTCCGAAATCTATTTGAAGACCATGAAGGTGCCCTAACCAAAGTACTTAAATACTTTCCAATATCCTGCCACTCTCCTTCGTATTCTTCAATATTAAACTGTTCATATGCGTATGCTTTCGAATCATAATTAATTGCATTTATTTCTAATTCTGTTTCTTCCTCATTATCAAATCTAGCTCGAGAAAGCATATCAGCCAAAGGATTAGATTTACCTGCAATATGTATCAAAACAGGATTTATAAACTTGATGTATGAAATCCATCTAAGCATGGCAATGTCGGGTGATGAACAGTTTGTAATCATTCCAATAAGAGGTAAACAATCTGTCTCAACTATTACATTTGCACCTATAAAATATTCTTTATCGGATTTTAATGCCGTGACTAAACCCCATAGTTCTCGTTTAATTTGTGGATAATTTCTTTGCGTATCGTGTAAAATATTTGCTCCAAATCTCACAGCATACCTATTGCCCTCTTCATCGTCCTGACCAATAACCCATCCTATTCCTATAGGGCTCGTATCAACAGTTAAAATGATAGGCTTTTGATCAGTATAATCTACTCGCATTAAAATAGGAGCTTCAAGAAGTAATTTCTTTAACTTTTTCATAGCTTTTGAGTGTTCTTCAGTCCAAAGAAACTTTCGATTCTTCCTTAGTAAAGCATAAAGACAGTTTGCAACATATGCATAGTGTGGGATCCAGATGGCATAAAACACACAAGCACCAAGGAATCGTCTTACCTCACTAATATTACTACAGGTTTCAGAAATCTTGTTTATAGCGTCGACTTTAGGTGGATATGGCCTCCGACCGTAATGTCCACATAAATGCCCAACTATAAGTACCTCAGTGACACCAAAAACAGATTTCTCAATGGAGAATGTGAGACCAACCTCTTCAAATCTCTGGAAAATCCTTTCACAGTCAGAGATATGATCTACTACAAACTTCCTGCAGCCAGAGGAATCTAAAGTTTCATCTTTCGCATTCTCAATACATCCTTTAATAGGAATGTCATCAATAAATGGCATGGCTATATTAGGAATGAAGTCATGTAATACTGAATTCATGGCGTTCATCATATGCGCTACTGAATTAGTAGCTCCTTGCGGCAAAGTGCACATGCGAACTATGCCTAAAGGAGTTTTCATGGTCGTAATGTCTCTACTTTCAATAGTAAGCTGAAATTGATCGTAGCCAGAATACAAGTCTCCCATTGAGTAAATGGCATGACCAGCGAAGGCTTCAGCGAATTCTCCTACAATGGGCCCAGTACCTCCTAATAGTAACCTTGTTAACAGGTTGTAAATCTTGAATGAATCGTAACTTGCCATTTTTCTTTGGAACAGTAAACCACCTATTTGAGTAGGGTGCAGACGATGGCTCTAAAATTCGCATGTGAATCTTTTCCTTAAGAAGCCGCATTAACTCTGGTAAATGGGCTTTCGGAACAGGTATGGGTCGAAGATTCCATGGAATGTGAGGCACTGTAAAGATGATCATTGGTGGTACAATTTGTGGGTCTGCACAACCTATCTCATGGGAATATAAAGAAAATGCCTTTCCATGCTTTCTAATCACTCTTTGAAATAGTTCACGTTCCTCGGGTAACAAAAATTTTTCATCATTTCCTATCTTGATTATCTTTAAAGTTTCTTCTGTGAAGGTATGACCTATATTTGTGTGCTCTCTTAAATAAGGATCATTGGTAACTTTCCTAAACTTCTCTTCACTCTCTCGTGGTAATGATTGGGCAATCGGTTTAATTTTTTTATCAACGGTTTTGTATTTTGTATTTACTTTTGCTTCCTTTTCATTACTCATGACAAATTTAATAATCAAATCATATTCTTCAATAGAATTTAAAAGTACAAATCTAAAATTTTCTTTTTCATGCAAAATATTTTGAAGTTCTTCAATCAATGAGTTTGAAGATAAAGTTTCAATTACGGTTTCAATGTGTTCATCGGATGAAATGAATCCTTTCTCTTTATAAAATTTTTCATAATGTTTTATAATTTTTTTAGGAATTTGTTTATAATGACTGAATTGCAAATATGATGAAGGGAAATATAAAGAAAAACTATCTAAAGTATCTACAGATGGGTGCGAGACATCAAACCAAGAACCACCGTTGTCTCGCTCAACAGTGGCATCTAGGCAAAATTTTGATCATAATAAGTTCCAAACTCACGAAGAGGCATATGATCTTCACGTATCTTTTCATGAGAACGGATGGGCGTCTTCCTAATTTGCTCCCTATTTCGTACATGGTTTGGGCTGACTATCATAACTTGGAGCGATTGTAGATCATCTTTAGATCTAATTCTTGCGTATGCTGAGCCGTCATCTATTACTTTAGTCTCCATTCTGGCTTCACATATAAATGGTTGACCTAAGATAATTTCATAAGAGCAGTTGTCCTGAATGAAAAAGTGGAATGTCTCAGAGATTCCACCTATCATTAGAGGTATGTTGGCACATGCTCCTAGGAGTGATCCACAACCATTGTCCGTGGTTCGCATTATCCAGCCGTGATTTTTATCAATAGGCCATTTAAACTTATCATATAATCCTTTCGAAATCACATTGATTTCAGACCCAGAGTCAATTAGGGCTAAAGCAGAATATGATCTCTTCTGATCTCCTAAGTTAACTTTAATCTCCGGTGTGCCTCTCGCCCAAAAACTTTTTCTAAATCACTCTCTGAGTTTTTTGTTTCGTCATCTGGTACAATCGGCCCTAAGAAATTTTTGTTCACATTACAGGTATTATCTTCTTCATCTTCTGAGTCTAAAAGAGATTCATGAATCAAGTGAGTTACATCGGCAACATCTTGCATCTCTACCTCTTGTGACATAGGGAATCTCTTCCTTTTAATTAGTTTAATAAAATTTTCCTTAAATTCAATTTTTGCTATTGAGAAGATTTGTTCTGAAGTCATTGTTACTGCACTTTTTAATAAGATGTCATACAATATTTCTTTCGAATCAACTTTTTGTTCAAGGTCAGAAATAAGAATAGCTTTCGGTACTCGTTTTGGTTTCTTTTCTGGTTTCTCTTCAGGTTTTGTTTCAGTTCTAGGAATTTGCTCTACTTTGTCTGATGTTTGAATTGGCTCACTAAACAGAGGTTGTTTACCCTCCCTAATTTTTTTTCTTCGCTCCTCATTTGTTTTAGAACTTTTGCCTTGTTCAAACTGAACTTTCTTAGGCTTCGGCTCATCTCTCATCTTACTTCTAGTCATTCGTCTACCTGAATCATTTATATCTTGCTCATCATCACTCTTTCTTTTCTCTTCAACATTCGCAATATGCGAATATATCGAGAATTGATCGACAGGAGAGTTCCACGCAGTTTTCTGCATAATATCATCTCTCGCCTTTATCAAAGCTTCAATTGAGTAGTTCCTCGTTTCCCTTGTTTGTTCGGAATCAGAGTCACTATCAACATATTCTAGTTTAACAGCAGAAGCAGATTTCGAAGACTCAGAAAGGTTTTCATACAGCTTCTGCATCCCTCCCTTTCCCCAATTGGCAGCTAAGGATAAATGTGTTCTATAGTCGCACAATCGCTTGTCAATATCAATTACAAGTCTTTTCTCTTTCGCATCTTTCAATGCTTCACATGTGTAAGTCAAATGATCTGTGGCATCGCACCAGATACATCTCCTCAAATTGGCATTTCTCCTTTCATTGAAATTTCTTTGGTTAAGTGCTTGAGGAATCGGTTCAGGAATTGGTTGGGGTACAACTGGAGGATTAGGAGGTATAAAAGGTGGATTAGGAGGTACTAATGGATGATTCGGAGCTACTAATGGTGGATTTGGAGCATTTACTGGTTGAGGATAAATAGTCGGATGAGCTTGCATTGCAGGTTTATCTTGAAGGTTTAAAGCGTACACCACATTCTGCAAAGCCGCTACCTCTTTAGACATATTCTCGTGCATATGCATCATATTGTCCAACTTGTTAAACAAAATCTCAAATTGCAACTCGGTTGGTACTCTAGATGTGGATGTTGTAGGCTCAACTTTTGAATCTATATGTGTATTCCTAGTTGCCTGAATCGGAGGAAAACTGGAAGATGGTTGAGACATCGAATCATAAAGGAGTGTTTTACGTTGGATCATGTGAGCAACCGCCTCAACTACAGTTTTCACTACACTCCAGTCATCTGTAAGCCCATATTTCTTTCCCGGTTCTTCAAGCATACGCTCAACCTCTACCCTTATATCTGGAGTCAAGATTTTAAGGAAATATAAAATGATATCTGGGGTAAGGGCAACTCTATCCTGTTCAGGTAATTGAGAGAATCTTTTCATAAATTCGCCATGGAGTTGAGTTAAAGAAATGTGAGGCTTAGGAGAACTAATCCATTTCATAAATCCCTCTCTACTGTGTTGACTATAGTCCTCTAAATAAAATTCTTTATGTAGCTCTTTTCTAAACTCATCCCATTCCTTATTGTCATGTAGATCCATAATAGCTTTCACTGTACCTATGGCAAGCCGTCCAAGATAGGATTTCCACTTTGTATCAGGCAAGCCGTGTAACTTGGCTAATTCCTCAAACGTGTCTAAATAATTTGTAACATTCATACCAGTAAATTTCCCTTTATCCTTTAATAACGTTTCAACTACTTTTTGTCCTTGCGTCTCGTGCATCATAGTTTGAAATAGCTCGTCCATTTTTGAAGTTTGTTTTGACCTAGCTTGAACAATTCTAACTATATCCTGAACTTCTTTTGTTACTCTTTCCTTATGTTCAGCTACTAATTCTGAAATTCCGTTAGAGTCCAGTTTGATAAGTTTATACTATGCCAATATGCTTCAAGTAAAGCTATGATTAACGCTTAACCTATGATTAACAAACAGTTGCCTTTAACCTATACCAATAATTTAACCTTAAATAAAATTTTGCACCCAAGAATGTAAGGGTAAAGAAATTATACCAACTGCTCGAAGATGAGGCTCAAAACAGTGCTTTCTGTGAAATTCAATACATTTATTGTATTGAATCAAAACCTAAATACATAGTTTGCTAAAAATGGGTGCAAACGTTTTGTGCTTCAATTGTTGATGAAAGGGGTGGCGCGACGAGGTTCTCCTACTTGCGAATCTTCGTGGAGGTGCTCAGGTCACCAGACCAACCCTCGACACCAAGAAGATTGCAAGCTCACGTAAATGCCACAGCTTCCAGGGATGAAGACGCAGCTGCACTGATGTAAAATCGTATGAATGTATATGCAATGCAAAATTTAAAATTTATACCTGAGCTGCAACGCCGTTTGTTTCACGTCGGGTTCACCAATGTCGGGTCGTGAGAGATGCTCGGATGGTGGATCAAGTCATCCGCCTAAATCGTTCGGCACACGCAGGGTGTCTGTAGCGGACTCAGGCTTAAGGAAATAAGGGTTCTAATGACAAAACAATATAAATTACCTAATTCTATGACTGAAACTAAAGTTTTCTTACCAAAAGTAAATAGTTTAACTAGCTATGGACCGTAAGGACGGGCAGCCTCGTACATAGCAACAGCTTCCTGATATGAGATTGAAATTTCCATAATGGGTTCTTCTACTAAACTTTCAGGTAAGCTAGAGGGTTCTGGTCTGTCTAGAATTGGCGGAACATTTCCAATATTTTCAATATTTTCAATAGTACTGTGCTCAGACTCATGAACTAACTTAGAAGACATCAAGGAAAGTAATGGAAAAACTAATGAAACAATATGATGCTAAACTGTTTGAATGAATTAATTGATATGCTAATTGTTCGAATCAATAAATCTAATACAACTGGAAGGCCTAAACAATTGGATAAATGTCTAGTCAATTGGATAGTTGACTAAATGGGAAATAAGATTTAAATGGATCTTTAAGCTGCCGCTTCACTTCAATTGTCTTCACTTCAATTAATTGTAATCTTCAATGTTTCTGCAAAAAAACATGAGGAATATTAGTAATCTAACAAGAAATTAATGAGAAACATAAAAGACATTCTTCTCATACATTTTTCATACACATGCATATGTTCATGCATACATTAAAGTATTCACATACACTTTAATGCATACATTCCTCATGCATACTAATGTACTTTACATACATGCTTTCAAATGCTAATATCTGCTAATGCACATGTTAACACATAATCTTATACATACTAATATACTTTCATAAATATGGTAACACACATTTATACATGCATGCTAACACATTAATCATTCAAACAGATGCATTCATACACATGCTTATGCATACTAACATACATGCATGCTTATGCATATTAATCATGCATACACATACATATTCATGCTAATGCATATAATACTTAGTAACTCATATGCTAAAAAACTCTAATTAAACTTTTGGAAGTAAGTATTTAGAATACCAATTTCTTAAATATCTTAATAAAAGTACTTATATTTAATTGAAATAATGTAGTAATATAACTAAATAGTTATAATTAATTAAACAATGTAATATTAACTAATTAATTAAATATAATTATATTTAATTTAGATAAATGTTAATATAAATCGTTTTCTCTCTCCTAACTTTCTCTCTCTCTCTCTCTCTCTCTCTCTCTCTTTTTGCATTTCTCTCTTCTGCGCCTCTCTCTTTCTCTCTCTCTCTCTCTCTTTTCTCTCTTTCTCTCTCTCTCTCTCTCTCTCTCTCTCTCTCTCTCTCTCTCTCTCTCTCTTTCTCTGCCGTCTCTCTCTCTCTCTCTCTCTCTCTCTCTCTCTCTCTCTTTCTCTGCCGTTTCTCTCTCTCTTTCTGTGTTCTCTCTCTCTCTCTCTCTCTCTCTCTCTCTCTCTCTCTCTCTCTCTCTCTCTCTCTCTCTCTCTCTCCCTCTCTCTCTCTCTCTCTCTCTCTCTCTCTCTCTCTCTCTCTCTCTCTCTCTCTCTCTCTCTCTCTCTCTCTCTCTCTCTCTCTCTCCCTCTCTCTCTCTGCGCGCTGCTGCGCGCAGCGCCAGAGAGGGGGGGGGAATCTCTCTCTCTCCCTCTCTCTCCCTCTCTCTCTCTGCGCGCTGTTGCGCGCTGCTGCGCGCAGCGCTAGAGAGGGGGGGGGAATCTCTCTCACACACATACATCACACACACACGTCACATCATACACGCACACACACACATATCACATACACACATACACACATCACATACGTGCACTTCACATAACACGCACACACATATATCACATACACACATACATCACATACACACATATATCACACACACACACATACATCACATCACATACACACATCTCACACACACACATACATCACATACACACACATACATCACATACACACACTTCACACACATACATCACACATACATACACTTCACATACACTCATACATCACATCACATACACATACACACATCACATACACACACACGTGCACATCACATACACATACACACATCACATACACACACACACGTGCACATCACATACACACACACGTGCACATCACATACACACACACATCACATACACACATATATCACACACACACATACATCACATACACACATAACACAAACACACACATACACATAACACATTCACACATAACACATACATCACACACTACTGCAGGGACTCAGACCAAGCCACGGAATAGGCATGGTCATGCTTCCGGCCGGACAATCATTCATGCAGCAGCATGGGACATATCAAGATCATCGTACACAGCAGGACATGACGGCTCAATATCCCGAGCACGAGGAGGGTCTAATGAGAAAGAAGGAAAAACAGAAGAAAGTAAAAGAGCAGGAGACAGTACCTGCAAAAAAAACATGAGGAGAAACTTGAGCTCAACACACATTTAAATACATACACAAGTCCTTCCTAATCCACTCTTTTGGTTTTAACTTTTAATCTACAACCACACTTTAATCTCCTTACTTTCACCACACTTTAAATTAACTTTATTTACACAACTCACTTACTCCATTCTTTTAACCATTTTTATATACACCATTCATTTAAAGTTTCTCTTTAGCTTCCTTTAATTGCATCATTTATTCCAACCACTCTTTCAATCACTTTAGTTACACATCTTCTATAAACCATTCTTTTTCCTAGTACTCATATAGACCACTAGTTATTTATCCATTTAATTAATCATTTTAATCTAATTAACCTACATTTCTTATTTAAATAAATCAATTAATTCAATCTTAGTTTAATGGTTTAATTAATTAGAACCTTAGTATTAAATGCACATACATGATTAAATAATTAATTAAACCATATTTTAATTTTTGTTATTGAACCAATGTTTAGTTATAGATTAATTTCCTTCAATATTAATTATTTTAACCCTTGAACCATTCTAAAACCCTAGAAAACCTACTTAAAACCCATCAAAACCCTTCTAAACCCTATCTCTAACCCATGATAAATCATCTAAACCCTTAACATTAACCCAATGGAATCATTTAAGATCCTTTGGATTAATCCTACTGTCACTCTAGCACAATGGTGAGTACCAACGTGAGAAGATTCACCTCATAATTGTCAATCCGTGGAGACGTGAGGACTAGTATGAAGACTATGAGCAAGTGAAGGCACAAGTGCGTGAGTGAGAAGCACACAAGCATGCACACACATACACACACACGCGCACACAAGGCAAGAACAAGGAGAGGAACAATGGAGTTCTTTGCATTAATCAAAAGGTCTCTTACATAAGCTCAATTCACAAACAATCTAACTCCAAAAATGAGCTCTCTAGCTCTTTTTATAGTTTTCTAACTAGCTTTGGTCTTGTCCAAAGCTAGTGTCCGGCCTAGTTAAAAATTAGGTTCTAGAGTCTATTTGAGGGCTCAAACAGAGTCTAAAAATTATGAAAATTGATATGTCGCTAGTTCTAATACTCCTCAAGCTCGAGGACTCCTCGGCTTGCACAAAATGGAGTCTATTCTACCAAAAACGGGATTTACAATGTTTGTGTAGTGATTAAAATCACTTGAGTTGTAAATAATTCATGGGAAAAAAATGATTTGGCCTTGTTGCCGTATTGTGCATGACTCCTCTGTTGCTTTGTATGCCAACACGCCCCCCTTCCTAGCGTCTGTCGCCCCTGACAGACCTTTGTTCTCTCGGGTGGTCGATATAGTATTGGATGACATTGGTGGCCAGTTCATGTTCTCCTATCCTTAAGCCTCTTGCTAGATCAGCTTCCAATGCATCCCAATTTATTGCACCAGGGGCCTCTGGTTGCGGGGTGGTGTAGTACTCAGAGTACATTGCTTGTTCACAAGCAAAAAGTTGGAGCAGATGTGTTGGCTTCGGTGCGAAAATCTCCGAGTGATACTCCCAGAAACCTGATCTGAACATTTCTTCAAAGGTCTGTTTGTAATAGGCAGGGAGGTATTTGATGCGCGCATGCCAGGCGTAAGCCACACGAATACTGGGGGTGGTGCTCATGTCATACACCAAGTCATAATTTCCATTGCTGAACCCCGGGAGACGTACCTGTGGTGCGGCTGCATTTCTAAAAGTTTTCAGGACTACCTGCATCATATCTAAGATTTTAAGCATCATTTGCGCTGCTACATCTTGCATGGGCTTCAAGCGCGGCATCCAGTGGTGAATGGTTCCCATCATATATGCTACCGACGGTGGTCCCTGTGGTGGCGCAATGTACGGGTAGTTAAGCCATTCCTTGCATTGCGCGTTGTTCTGTACCTTGATATTGAATGCCTTCCAAGACCTGCGGCGTGGGACTGGACCGTAGCATGGATTGTATAGGAGGTGTAAAGGCGCGTTGTTCCATGTGCGTAGCATTTCTGGATATGTCTCTAGAAGTTTTTGCCGCCAGGTGGGTTGACGAATTTTGCCTTTTTGCACCTCTGGAGGAAGGTCTTCGGGTTGAAATTGGGTCGCAAAGGTAGGAATCTGACCCGTGACTCTTTGTATTTCTGCATTATAATCCGCCAAGATAATATAATACGGCCTGTATTGGAGTTCAGATGAGAGGATCAGGCGTCTCGATGACAGGTTCTTGAAGTAAGCCGATTGTAGCACAGTTTCCTCTATGACCCTCATGGCCTGATTTTGCACTACTGTGCGCTCTTCGTGCGAACTCCCGATTTCCTCCACTTGACGTAGCCATGGGGGCCGTGGTGCCTCGAATGTGTCCTGAGCTTCTTCTGTTTGTTGGCCTCCTGGGAATGGTTGTGGATCGTATTCTTCGTCAAACGTTTGTTCCACAGGAATTTGCACAACTTCTTCGTCCGTGGGAGCCTCTGGAGGGGAAGGTGGTCTCTCATATTGTAGAAGACGTGTTTGCAATTCAGTAACCTGTTTCTGGAGATCTTTTATGGCCTCTGCGTCTGTGAGAAGTGAAGCCGCGGAGGAGGTGGTTGGAGAGGCTGCTGTTGGTCCTTTTTGGTGTTTCTGCTTCAAGTGTCCCAGTTCCTCTGATAGCTTATCAATTGCTTCAAGCAGCATGGCATAGTCTTCCAATATAATCTTGATATTATCGGGGGTCACTGCTTGAAACTTGGATGGGCTGATGGGTGCCCCCGGTGTGCTCTCAATAGCTGCCTCCAAGTTCTCTTGATTTTGTATTTGCAGGCGTCTATTCTCTTCCTGAGCGGCCGCAAGATGGCGTTTGAGTAGAGCCATATTTCGCTGAAGTTTTGAGTTGCGTTCCAGCTGTGTCCGTAGGTGACCTTCTACCACCTGTATCGCTTCCTGATCTGTGTTCTGTAACTGTACCTCCAATATGCCATGAGCTTCTTGGAGAGTTTGGAACTGTGTGTGGAGGCGAGCATTTTCCTCCTCTAGTGCCGCGAGGCGGTGCTGTAGTGTCTCTGAGTGCTCATGCAGGCGTTCGTTCTGTTGCTGGAGCTGAATGTAATCTGTCCTTAAATTTGATATACAAGCCAGCATGGTGTCCAATGCATTTCCTATAGATGAGTGGGTGGGGTTTACAGTGGGAGATGCATGGGAAGGGAATTGGGGAAGGGGAACAGTGAATGATGTGTCTATGGAAGTCGTGTGTGTGAGTGAAATTGGTGGAGGGGGAATGGGAGGAGGTGAAATCATGGGGGGAGGTGCCGTGGGTGGTGAAATGTCCATACCTTCAGGAGTGGGTGCGAGTGTGGGATCTGCCATATACATTGGGATGGTAGGTGGTGTGTGTGTGGAAGTGGTGAATAGATGCGAAGTGGGGTGGGGAGCTGAAAAGAAAGGAAATGGTTGAGACCCTGGTTGAAAAGTTCTAGCAAGGAGGTCATGGAGGGATTGTAGAAATGGAGAGAGAGAGGTCGGGGGTTGAGGTCGTAAATTTGAGGAGGGCGCGAAGGGTTGAGTGGTAGCAGGGAAACCCATGAATGTGGATCTAGGGTCAGGATGACCGATGGCTGAGGGCATGGGGGATGGTTGCCCTAGGGCAGGCTCTAGGAGCGGTTCGGTGGATTGTGTAGTGATGGGGGTTGCTTCAAAGATTGGGTTATCAATGGTAGAGAATAGGGTGGAACTAGAGATGGGAGTACGGAAGATGAAGGTTGGTTCGGTGGGTTGAGTGGTCGAGGTGATTTCCACTGTTTCTGCTCTAGGAGGCGAGGGTGGGGGTGTGGGTGGTTGTGGCTCTGTGGACTCCTCATGGGTGACTGGGTGCTCTTGGCTAGCCGTTTCGGTTGCTTGGGAGGTTGTCCTGATAGGTTCAAATGTAATGGTTGGCTCTTCTGCAGTTGTAATGGGAATCTGGATATTCTTACCTGAGCGTGGTCGTGTCTGGAACCTTCGTGGATCATATTGAACTGGAGACCTCCGGATGGCAGTGCGCACTACTTCCACTACCCCATATGTTTCTGCCATCAATAAGAGACCTTCCCTATACTCTGAGTCAACTCCTGCTTCTTCCAACAACTGAGTCATGAGTACTCTGCTACTCTGTTCGGTGAGTAGTTGTTGCGATCGCACTCTTTCCATAATCTGATACAGCCTTCGGAGTTCTGCTCTATAGGCTGGGGCTTCAGTGGTCTCCTCTTCATACACTCCTTCTTCTTCTAGGTGTCCTTGTTGTTGACCTTGCTGAGCGTCACTCCAATGTACATGTCGACCGTCTGTAGACTTTCTTCTTCTTCGTGAGGATGTGCCTTGTTCCTCTGCCTCTGAATAAAACTCCACATCAGAGAATTGTGTACTTTGTAGGAATGCTTCGAAGTCCTTGGGGTCCATTCCTTCAGCATCTCCAGTGGCAGCAAATTCGAATTCAGGTGGAACAGGAGGAGCCGATGGGGTAGCTTGTGTCGTAGTTTCAGATCCCGACCTGGGTATCCTAATGGTAAAGGGAGGTACAGTGGCCTCCCTTCGTGGCGATACCTCAGGAGTAGTCAGAACTTCCCTTGTCTGGACACAAGGGATTGCACCCCTCATGCGCTTGGATTGATGTGTGGACGTCTTGAGCTTCTTAAACATTTGTAATTGTGCCCAAGTTAAGGCACGTTCAATTGGAACATCATATGCTAGGCACCGGTAAATAATGCGTGTGATTGCACAGCATCCGTTCACCACTAATTTCCTAGAAGACCGTTTGTTTGCTTCATACAATTGATCTATAATCCACACCGGTAGCTTAATGGGTAACGCACCTGCTTCCGCTAAGTAGAGAGCGAACCAGATTCTCTTGTGTGGTTGAGTGAAGCGGTCTTGGCCGGGAAAGGCGAAATGTTGCATGCACATGCGGAGAGGGATGGACACGTTTGGTGTGAGTGCTGCCATGTCTTTAAGCTTCAATAGTTTCCTATCCTTCATGTTAGTGGGAACAAGAGCATCCTTTTCAGAGGGTACATGCGTGCCGTGCATATTCAAAGCGTCGCTTACCAACTCCACAGTAAGTTCAAACCTCTTCAACTCGTTGTTGCCCAGCAAGGAGGGAAGAACAAATGATCCGGGTTTGTCCTTTTCTTCATTAGCTTGTAATGTGGAGACCAAATAGTAACATCGGAGGAGATCTGGTTTAGGTAGTGGGGCTTCAAAGTATTCAGCCAGCCCTGCTCGTTGCCATATGGTCTGGAGATCCTCGGTGTTCTGTAAAGTCTCGAACTCCTTGGAGAAAAATTGGAATCGAACCCATGATCTGTCATACTCGCACTTAGACTCCCATATATACTTGGCCTCTCCTAATGGACCTGGCATGCCATTGAACCAATGAGAATTGGCATGGACTCTTTCTGTGATCCCTGTGGGTGGATCCGGCACCGGGATTTGCTGAAGGTGCTGCAGCTCCATTGGTCGTTCAATTGGTGGCACATCCACAGGTAGACTATCCACATCAATTCCTGTAGTAAGTATCCCTACTTGTGAGCCCGAACCTGTCGCTTCTGCCATTTTACTTCTTGCCTTCTGATTCTGTGAGAATATAGAATCATGTGTTAACATCGTAATGGACAGAATAAATCCGTTGTTGTCCCCGTTACAACATTAACATGAGGTAGATGGTGAGTTAGTGGTTAGTAAGTGCACGATCAGTGTGTGTAGTTAATGCTTGGGTATTCCTAGGAGACTAATGCAGTTAGTAAGTGGGGGTGAATTTACAAATTGGGGTCGGGGGGTTTATTACAGGTCTTAAGCTGCCAAATGCAGTGGATGGGTTTTTCTCTTGGTTTCGTAGAGACGCTAGAGAACATTATAGGTGTATCAGCTTGAACATGAGGCCTTTTAGGGACCCATTTACAATTGATTACATGCATGCTCATGGGCCTTGGTGTGTTCCTGAGTGTTGAGAACGAGTGAATACTGGCTGTACGAGTAGATGGGTTATGCTGTATAGGTCGTGGCCTCGGTGTAGCTACTTGCGCCCGCAAGCGAGCCTTAGGCACCCAAATTTGTCTTGATTGTGGGCTAGCCTTCATCGACTTCTTGGGCACCCAAATAGATTTCACGTTAGCAGGAGAATTTCTGCAAAACTTCTTATTAATGTCGTGTTGTTGGTTATTAATAAGAAACTTAGCCCTTGTAGTTGGCGGTGGTGCCACCGGTTGTTCGCCTTTCCGCACCCACACATGGTTTACTTTCTGGGACATTCTGCTGCGCAGGTACTTTTGATCTCGGACATAGGTAGTACTCTGCTTCTTCTGCCTTTGATCCACCTTGGGTTGCTGCCTCCTTCTGGCCTTTGGAAAAGAAGGGAGTTCCGTTGCATCCCTGACTCCTTTTTTGCAAATATCATTCCTCTGCAACACATGGTTTTGGACAAGAACAGCATGGTCATCTTCATGTGTACCCCTGGAAGGACCAGGAGTCTGTGCCTTTCCTAGTTCCTTGAGTGCTCCATTGTCTAATTCTACTGTAACTCGACTATGATTGAACCAAACCTGGAGAAGTCCACTTCTTAGGTTTAGATTGACTGCTTGGCCATAGATCCAATCTTGACCCAAGACAAGAGGTTCAGTGAGATCCTCATCTTGACACACCAGTACTTTAACAGTCATTTCCTCATCATGAATGTAGAGGGGAAGTTCCACCTCGCCCATGCAAGGGGTTTCCACGCCTCCCAATCCTATGAGATATGCTTCAACAGGATTGACAGTTAACTGTAACTCTTGACAGTAAGACACTCTAACAGCACTAGTGGCTGCGCCTGAGTCAATCAAGGCTCTTACGTTCCTTGCACTCTTTCCTTGTCCTATATCTAGGGTTAAGAAAGGACGTCTATCAATTATCCTATGCGAGCTTGTTCGTGCAACTTCACACATGGCCATGGGATATCCTTGATCTGCATAGTCATTCGCTCTAGGCTGATCTCTACCTTGCCTTCGTAACTTCATCCTTCTGATGCGTTCTAAAGCTTCTGCTTGAGCCTCTTCTCGAACTCGCTTTTCTTCCTCTTTGCGTTTCTTAGCAGTGTTGAGTCGGCTGAGCATTTCCTCCGTGAGGGGTTCTTGATACAACTTGACTCTGCAACCGCTAATATAGTTTGGGAGAACATCACCCTCTAATGTGGCCAATTGTACTGCTCCACTCGTGGAGATCCTATTGATGATCATAGGTCCGTAGCCTCTCTTTTCTAGCTTCCTTGCGTGTTGTTTCAGTGTATAGACTAAAACTAGATCTCCTGCTTTCAAACCTTTATCCTTCACATGGGCATCGAAGTATGCCTTCTGTCTCTTCTTGGCTGCATATATTCCTGCAGCGGCTCTCAGTCTTGTTTCTCCTAATCGTTCAAGGTCAAAGATCCTAGAGGAGAGTTCATGACCTGTCCATTCGTGCTCTTGTGCTACTCTCAATGTAGGAATCAGGAAATCCAAGGGTAGCACAGCGTTTTGGCCGAATACCATCTGAAAGGGGGTGGCTTGGAGTACCGTTTTGTAGGCAACTCGGTATGCCCAAACAGCATGGTGTAGCTGTTTGTCCCAATCAGAGCGTTTAGTGTTCACTAATTTCGTCACTACATTGCATAAGATCTTATTAGTGCTCTCAGCTTGTCCATTAGCTTGAGGGTGATAGGGGGCAGACTTCTTGTGTATTACCAAGAATTCTTGGAGTAGATTTTCAATCACTTCATTTAAGAAATGAGTGCCTCTATCACTTACAAGCTCTATAGGTAGCCCGTATCTTATGAATACATTCTCAAACAAGAATTCGGCAGTTGTTTGAGCATCGTTCTTTGTCGTAGCCTTTACCTCTACCCACTTGGTGAGATAATCTGTTGCAACAATGATGTATTCCGCATGAGAACCTTTAGCTGGGGGATTAATAGGACCTACGAAGTCTATTCCCCACTTAGAGAATGCACGTCCACCCATCATAGGTTTCAGTGGCATCTCATCTTTGCGTATAGGATACTGAGTCCTCTGACAAACATCACACCGTTTCACATAGGTATGTGCATCCATGTGAAGGGTAGGCCACCAGAAACCCACAAATAGTATTGCCTTGATCACCCGATCCGGTCCAAAGTGTCCTCCTGCTACACCTTGGTGAGCAGTTTCTAAGATCTTAAGATATTCACTTTCATGGACACATAGCCTCAGGTAACCATCTTTACCACGCTTGTATAGATTATCACCAATGAGTGAGTACTCCAGGGCTTCTTGTTCTAAACTCCTTTTCCTAGCCAGAGTCATATCTGGAGGGAATGTGTTTGTCCTCAGGAAGGATACTAGAGGCTCGCTCCAATCTGGCACAATGGATACTTGATAAAGAGTGGCGTGTTCCACAGGTGGCTTAGTGCAACAGATTGGGCATTCCTTGCACAACTTTTGGACATCCGCTTCCATAGTCGGCCAATGCACTCCGAGTCTTCTTAGTGTCTGTAAAGTTCGTTGCTTTGAATGGTGTTGCTCTAGTGCACCTACATGTGCTAATTGCAACCATTTAGCGTACTCATCCTCTTCTACACAGCAAGCCAAGATCCCTTGATCTGTGTGCTTGTACATACTTCCTGCCATGATGTGGTACTTCTAGGCTTTTACAACCTCTCTATTCCGTGTGTTTACCACTGGATGGTTAGGCCCGTATGTCAATACTGGTACCAATGGCTTAGCCCACTGCGGTACAACTTCCAAATTAAACAAGTAAGCATCAGGAAGGTCGTCTGACACTCCTTGTGGGGCTTCTCCCGATGTGAGCCTAGAGAGGTGATCTGCTCTCAAGTGAGTCCTCCCTTTCCTTACCACAACCTCAAAATCATATTCCATTAGCAAGAGAAACCATCTCACTAATCTTCATGTATTGCAAGGCTTGTTTACGAGGTATAGCAATGCTTGATGATCCGTAAAAAATTTAAACTTATTTGCAAGCAAATAGTGTCTAAATTTCTTAACTGCATATACCATGCCTAATCCTTCTCGCTCTGTAGTGGTGTAATTCCGTTCAGCCGCATTCAATTGTCTACTGGCATAGGCAATTGGAAGATCCATATTACCTTCACCAGTAGGTTGTGCAAGTACACATCCAATAGCATAATTGGATGCATCCACGTGAACATGGAATGGCTTATTCCAATCTGGTGTGGTCAAGATTGGTGCTGAACATAATCTTCGTTTAAGCTCCTGGAAGGAATTCTCACATTCATCCGTCCACTCAAAGTTAGTCAGAAGCCCGTACATGGGCTTTGCAATGACAGCATACATGTGTATAAATCGTCGGTAATAACCACAATGCCCCATGAAAGCTTGTACTTCCTTGACATTCTTTGGCCTAGGTAGCTCTGCTATGGCTCTCACTTTTTCTTCGTCGGTAGATATGCCATTCTTTGACACTATGTGTCCTAGAATCTTGCCTTGCCTGACCATAAAAACGCACTTTTCTGGGTTCAGGCAGACTTGATATTCTCTACATTTGTCAAAGATTTGTCTGAGTTCAGGGATATGGGTTTGTCTAATGTTGGAATGAGCACAAAGATCATCAACGTAGACTTCTAAACTCTTCCTCAGGAACTCCTTAGACACATGGCACATCAGCCTCTGGAAGGTAGCTGGTGCATTGGTAAGCCCAAATGGCATTACTCTAAAAGCAAAAATGCCCCATTCTATGGCAAAGGCTGTCTTATGCTGATCCTCTGGGGCTATGGCTACTTGATTGTAGCCCGAAAATCCATCAAGGAAGCTGTACACTTCCTTGCCTGCCACTCTTTCTAAGAGATGTTCTGTGATGGGAAGCGGATAGTTATCTCGAATTGTGGCTGCATTAACCTTTTTCAAGTTAATGCACACACGCAGCTTGCCATTCTTCTTGGGCACCACTACGATGGGGGATACCCATTCAGTGTGCTCAATTTCATAGATAAATCCAGCTTCAACCAATCTATCTATCTCTTCTTTGATCTTAGCAGTGTAATTGTCGTTATAAGTATAGGGCTTTTGCTTAGAGGGTTTAGCATCTGAGGTCATGGGGATAGTGTGTGAGCATATATCGGGGTCAACACCTTTCAAATCCTTGTAACTCCAAGCGAATACATCTCTGTATTCTCTTAGCAAGGCTATCAACGCATGCTCTTCTTCCTCTGTTAGGTCATGGCCTATGTACGTGCATCTCTCCTCTCCTTCTTCTAGGGCCACTACTATTTTCTTGGTGGTTTCTTTGTTATCATAGGCCTCTCCTGATTGTGCCTCTCGTTTAGGCATTCTTATCATGACTCTCCTGTCATCTATCTCATACTTCTTAAAATTTTCTGGGACCTCAAACAAAGATTCTTCCTCTTCTGGTGAGGCTTCTCTCTTCTTTCGTTTCTTTCCTTCTTCCTTCGGGGTCACATGTGTTGCTAATCTTACATCATTTGTAACCTCTCCATGCCTCTAGGGTTGAAATTCTACTTCATGGAAGTATTCTTCATCTGATGCAAATGGTGGGTCCATAATGATTGACTCTAGATCGGAGTCACTTGCATCCTCAAATGCATCAGGGCTAGGTTCGCATTCTTCTAGAACTGCCTCTCCCATGATTGGCTCTATGGAGAAGACTGAAATGTCATAGCCATCCTCATCACAGTGAGGTGTCCATTGTTCTTCATTGATGGCTACGTCCATTGTTGCTAAAATTTCTGCCCAGCCATGGGGTTCAAATTCCTCATCAGGAAAAACTACAGGTGCATAGGCTGGGTCTTGAATTGATCTATGTGTTTCTTTTGCACCTACCTCTCTGGCTTTCTCTCTCTTCTCTTCTTCTACTGCTACCTTGCACATCCATAAGTGAGTGTCTTCATGCATCCATGAGGATCCAGACCCTATGGAATGCACCGATTCTGTATCATCTTTGGCTCTATGGATGGGATTCCATTGGATAGGAGGGACATCTCTATGAGAATAATCCTTGAGATTGACTTGGTCGTAACACCCAAGTGTTGCAAATACAAGGAGTTGGTTCCCCAATCCTGTACCACTTGCATCTGTCGCATAAATGGTCTTCCCAAAATCATCTCATAGGCATGATTTTTGTTGAAGTCACATATGGCAAATGTATGCTCAAACTCGACACCACAAGTGGTGAGAGTTATTCCTTATAGCAATCCTAGGGGTCTCTCTATGTGACCATCGGCCATCTGCAACTTCATTCTCGTTGGCCTGAGTGCTGGCTTGCCCCAACGCTTCCATAGGGAAGTAGTGGCAATTGCAACTCCTGCTCCTGAGTCCAAAATTGCCTTGGTGGTGTACTCGTGGTAGGTGATGGGAAGATAGGTGTTCCCTTCTTCACCTTCACACATATCTCCTATCTTATCCAAGGGAATTTCTGGCACTGTCCTATGGGATCCCACCTGGGAACGAGGTTTTGCTATCTCTGGTACTTGTTTGGCTACATGTTTCCATAATTCAGGTCTAACCCTGAGTAGCTCTTCTAACTTGAGATTGCACTGCACGTTAGTGTTCTTCACTACCTCTGTGTTCCTAGGTATGACTGAATCTTCGTTTCTTACCATGACCGTAGGTGCTCTCATACAGGTGGACTTTGCTTCCCATGGTCCTGTGAAGTGGGGTAACTCTTGTATGGAATTAGATTCAAAGTCCAATCTCTCGTGAGATTGAGTATTCTCATGTTCCCCGTAAATAGATGGGATGTCTTGTGGGAATTGGTCATGTGCATCATCCACAAGTTCAAAGGGAGGGGCGACTTCACTTTCGTTATCCCATTTGTCTTCTTGAATCTCTCGTAGGAAGTCTGGTGCAAACCGATTCATAGAAGAAGAAGTGTCTGGCTCCGTAGAATTAGGCGCATAAGCAACCTGGGAAGGAGGGCTTATTCTATCGTTGGCTCTCTCCTCGTTCTCATAGATGGCTGGAGCACAAGCTTCCTGGAGAGGGTTACTTATTCTATTACTTTCCCGAACAGGCTCATACGCTCCCTGAGAAGGAATATAGGCAACCTGTGGAGGTACGCAAGCTTTCGAGGGAGGCTCATGTGCCTTTTGGGGGGGAAGATAAGCTTCTTGAGGAGGCACATGGGCTTCCTGAAGAGGCTTGCTTATCCGTTCTCTTGCCCTTTCCTTTCTTTGAGGGGCAGGTTCCTTTTCTGATTGTGCAATTAGCCTCTCTATTCTTTCTAAGGAGGGGAAGTTGTCTGGTTTAGTGGAATTGGCCACATAAACTTCCGATGGGGGATGGTTCATGTTTTTGCTTGCTTTATCTTTTTCTTGATTTTTTTCTTCCTTGGCAGATCTTGCAATTATTCCCTCTAACTTCTCTAGGAGTCCATCCAAGTGTAATTGCGTCTTGGCTGAGCCCGAGTAATTGAAAAGGCGACTGGCTTCAAACATAGTCTGAGCCAATGCGACCATTTTTGCACACAACTTGGTTCTTTCTATCTCTAGGTCAGCTCTGGGATAGCACTTGTCATGATCCGTGATGTTTGGCCCTTCTTGGATTCTGGCCTGATATGCTTTAAGCATCATGTCTATGTCTTCAGGAGTGGGATCAGCTAATACTGATCCTGTTTGGGGTGGTGGGTGGGTTACGTGGGGTGTCTTAGAGGGTGGAGGGATGGAGGGTGATGGGGATGGTAGCGGCGGGAATGTGTGAGAGTGCGGTTGAGATGTGATATCTATGATTTTAGCCTTGGTTTCTCGTAGACTTTCCTCAAGTTCACTCATCTTCTTTGCCCATTGCCTTTTCATGCGTTCGCGGCTATCTCTCCAAGCTCTTGTTCTCTTTTTATTTTGGCTCTCAGTATCGCTAGCGTCTGGGCTCTTTTCCTTGCCTACCCCTTGGTTTTGCTGCACTGCTTGAGCTCTCGTGACTACCTGTACGGGTGCAGTGGAAGTAACACTTCCACTGGAATCTACCACTAACTCAATAACATTGATAGGCGTGATTTTTGGCTTATTATTGGGGTTCTTTGGGCAATCTCATAAGAGATGCTCTTTTCCACAATCTTGGTAGAAGCCTTGGATCGTCACTGACTGGTTTTGTGTAAGTGGAGGTAAGGGGCAATCACGAATGAGGTGATCTCCTTGGCATCTGTAGCACGGTCCTCTTGGGAATGGAGGTCTTACTTGCCTAGGTTGAGGCCTAGGGTTGGGGTTTGCATACATGACGTTCGCGTAATCTGACTCCCAACTAGGTTCGTTTGTCTCTTCGCTATAATAGGACTCACCATGCTCAGGAGACTGCATGTAGTAGGCCTGGGGGCTATCAACATGTGTAGAATCAAAGCTATGGTCACTCGGGTCACTTTCAGAAAGCAAGGATGTTACAGGGACTATAGCTCTATTCAGGTTCTCTTCTGCAGCAGTATACTTTACCGGAATCACATTAGCTGGGGCTGGGGATTGTTGTGCTAGCACAGGCTGAGGCCTTTGTTGGTTTTGATATTGAGGTTGGAAATTTTGTTGTGGCCTGCCATATGGTTGTGGAGGGTACGGGTTCTGGTATCTTCCCTGCTGAGGGTATGGCTGAGGGTGGGGTTGCCTAAGTGCCTGCTTGTTGTATGGGCAATCTTGTGCGGTGTGATTGGTGTATCTCCGTTCTATGGTGCAGTACTGGCTACTAGGATTTACTTGGGGCTGAGCCATAATGGGGCAGACATTCGCCATGTGGTCACCACCACAAGTGTAGCACCTTTTCACAGGGGCAAACCTTGGGATTTGTTTACTAGTTACCCCTAATTTCTGAGCTACTTTTTCTGCGAGTTCCTCAATTGATGTGGATTGCGTGGAAGAGTGACTAGATGCACTATCTGAATCTTTGTAGATTTTGGAAAGCTCTAGTTCTTCCCCTAGGTTATCTTCAATGTCAATGCACATGCGTACACACTCTTCTATAGTCCTAGGGTCTTTCAGATACACATAGGATCTCAATTTCGTACTCAGCAATCCATCAAGGAATAAGGCTACTTGTTTGGCGGATGTGGGTAGCTCCGAAACAGGACATCGTTCAAGGTATTGCCTAAATCTTCTTCCTGCAAGTCTCACAGTCTCTTGAGGGGTTTGCTTGAAGCTGTGAATCAGTGAGGAGGTATTGTGTCTTATGCCACTCTTGGAGAATTCAATAATAAATGCTTCTAGGAGTTGGTCTATGCTCCTGAACTGGCGCTCATTCAATGGCTGAAACCATGTAAGTGCTGTGTTCCTAAGGGTTAGACCGAAGGCATTGTACTGCGTGAATAGATCCTCCACTTGTTCAGCTCTCAAGACTTGCTTGAACTCCGCCACATGATCATAGGGATCTCCTGTGCCATCAAAGTAATTCTTCATGGACTTAACTAGCTGAGTCGGTCTCAGAGTTCTTGCGTGCTCTCTAGGTCTCGGCAGAGGGAATCCATCCACATTTCTTTGGTTCCTGTGAGCTCTAAGCACCTCAAGTTCTACCCTATTCGTCTCCGTCCTCGTTCTTTCTTTGCCCACTGGATTGGCAAAGCTTACTTCTGGTCTATCTCTACTTCTGTCTCTTTGCATTCCATGAGCTTGGGATGTTCCAGCTCCAGGGTGACCATAGGATACATTCGATCTTGGTTGAGGGAAAATGAATTCACCCTTCCAAGTGTAAGCATGCCTATCATTTTCTGTCACCACAAAGATCCTTTCCGAAGTGTGATCTAAGTAGGTCACTCTACCTGGGCTATCCGGATCCTTAAACTCATAGATCATGATAGTGTCTATATCAGTTGGCTGATTAGATTTATACCTCCAGAAGGCTTCGTCAGTTTCTCGATTGAGGAGCAACTCTATGCTCTTGTTGTCTTGGGGAACCCACTCAGGTGTGATAATTCTAGTGAGAACAGATTTGCCTCGGGGTGTTCTAGGTTCTATTCCCATGTTTCCTTGTTCCAAGTCACCTAAGTCCGCTTCTGAGATTACATTTCCAAATTCATCTGTCCTATCTGGGTGACTGGTGACTACGTATATGGTTCCTTCTTTGTCCAGGTATGCACCGTTTTCAAACTTGACAGCTGGGTGCAAGATCTAAGGCTTTGTCTCTCCCTTACTAGATGTCGTCCTGATCTAAGGTTCATATGCCTATCTAAGTAGCCCAATTCTTTGCCTAGAGTACAACCTCGTTGCTGGTTTCTTTATATCAGTCGCTTGGTTCTTTTTATGTTGATTATCGTGTTTAGATTCTTGTCTGATGTCACGTCGTCAGGAACACTTGAATGTTCTTCGTACTTTCAGATTGATCGTTCCACGTTAGGTTCTTTTCCTTTATGTTATTGACAACACAGAGATTAGGTTTTTAGCTTGAACTTGAGTTTTTAGGTAGTCTTCAACTTGATACCTGCCTATCGTCGACCTGGCTTACTCCTACTTCTAACCGTTCCTTGCCTAAGCTAGGAATTTGACGAAGAGGAGTTGAGAGTATTCCGACCTTTCTTGCTGATCCTTGCTCTTTAGTGCTCGAGAAGTTGATTCTCAAGCTCGCGCAAAACCCTTGCTTGGACGTTCTCAATTGCTTCTCAAAAGACCTGCATCAGTCCCAAGATTAGCTCCAAGTTGACCTTTCAATTGACAGACAATTTATTTCAGACACTTTTTTAATGACCCTTGTTCCCCCTTTTGTATTGCTAGAAATTTCCTCTAGAGCTCCCTTGGTATTTCTACCCCTCTGTGTGTCAACTTCCAAATATCCTATCTGAAAATCAACGCGTTATTCTTATAAAAAACAGTTGAGGGCGTGTAGTATATGCCACGAGCTTTCCGACAAGCCCCTAGAGCTCAAAAAATGGATTTCGTATGAAAAAGTTATGACCGTTCAGGGTTTAGGGGGTTAACTTAGACAAACAGAACCTTTCAGGGTTTTAATGCATTTTTCTAAGGCCTTTGCAAGTGTATGAGTATTTGAGAGTGCAACTATGCCCAAAGTTTAGCCTAAATTTCCAAAAAATTTACCCCTTAATTTTTGCCAAAAATGTCTGTCTGTCGCGATAGACGGTGTCTATCGCGATAGACACAAACTATCGTGGGGGCTGTCTGTCACGATAGACGGTGTCTGTCGCGATAGACACAAACTATCGTGGGGGCTGTCTCTCGCGATAGACGGTGTCTGCCGCGATAGACGGTGTCTATCGTGGAATTTTGGTCTGTCGCGATAGACGGTGTCTGTCGCGGATTTCTGTCTGTCGCGATAGACGGTGTCTGTCGCGATAGACGGTGTCTGTCGCGATAGACGCTGTCTATCGTGGATTTTTGGTCTGTAGCGATAGACGGTGTCTGTCGCGATAGACGCTGTCTATCGTGGAATTTCTGTCTGTCGCGATAGACGGTTTCTGTCGCGATAGACAGTGTCTGTCGTGGATTTTTGGTCTGTCGCGATAGACGGTGTCTGTCGCGATAGACAGTGTCTGTCGCGGATTTTTGGTCTGTCGCGATAGACGGTGTCTGTCGCGATAGACAGTGTCTGTCGCGGATTTTTGGTCTGTCGCGATAGACGGTGTCTATCGCGATAGACAGTGTCTGTCGCGGATTTTTGGTCTGTCGCGACAGACGGTGTCTGTCGCGATAGACAGTGTCTGTCGCGATAGACGGTGTCTGTCGCGATAGACTGAAAAAACGCAAATTTTTGAGAAACTTCTAGTGATTTAGAGTGCCCTAATGGTGTAGATTACCGTGCCAAACATGCATTCACAAAATTTTAAGTTTTTCTGTCTGTCGCGACAGACAGAGGTCGTCGTCCCGGGACCTGTGCAGAGTTTGTCGTACCTGCGCACACTGCTGGAGGAGGTGGTACAGCAAGTTCCTGCAACAAAAGCTCAAAAACACACCAAAAACAGATAGCATGCAAGCTCTCTCTCGCTCTCTCTCACAATGAAATGAGGGAAATGAGGTGGGGGGTGTAATATGACCAAAAAACTGAAATTTTTTGTGGAGATGGAGATGGAGGTGGGAGATGGTGGAGATGATGATGGTGATGATGGTGATGCAAAAGTAAGGAAAAAATGAAGAAAAATTAAGAGAAAGAAGGATATTACCTATAACTCCAATGTCTCAACTCAACGTCTTACCATCACACGCTCGTCCTCGAAGCTCTCTCCCCGGCAACGACGCCAAATTTGGTGTCACTCTAGCACAATGGTGAGTACCAACGTGAGAAGATTCACCTCATAATTGTCAATCCGTGGAGACGTGAGGACTAGTATGAAGACTATGAGCAAGTGAAGGCACAAGTGCGTGAGTGAGAAGCACACAAGCATGCACACACATACACACACACGCGCACACAAGGCAAGAACAAGGAGAGGAACAATGGAGTTCTTTGCATTAATCAAAAGGTCTCTTACATAAGCTCAATTCACAAACAATCTAACTCCAAAAATGAGCTCTCTAGCTCTTTTTATAGTTTTCTAACTAGCTTTGGTCTTGTCCAGACCTAGTGTCCGGCCTAGTTAAAAATTAGGTTCTAGAGTCTATTTGAGGGCTCAAACAGAGTCTAAAAATTATGAAAATTGATATGTCGCTAGTTCTAATACTCCTCAAGCTCGAGGACTCCTCGGCTTGCACAAAATGGAGTCTATTCTACCAAAAACGGGATTTACAATGTTTGTGTAGTGATTAAAATCACTTGAGTTGTAAATATTTCATGGGAAAAAAATGATTTGGCCTTGTTGCCGTATTGTGCATGACTCCTCTGTTGCTTTGTATGCCAACACCTACTGACTTAACTTATATAAACTTATGAAACCCTAGGGGTATATACTCATATGTCTTATATGTATCAATTTAAAACACTCATTAAATGAGTAATTAGGGTAACCCTAATATGAACACATATTCTTCATCATTTCTTGTACCTACAAACACTTCAAAAGTAGTTAATTCAATCCAGAACAACTGATCAACAGTGAAAAAGAGGTTTAGAATTCACCAATTAAGTTGCTTTTATTTCCTCTGGTTATCAACTGGAAGATGCAAATCTTCGCGACAGCGTATGACAGATTGGAATGGGACTTTATTCTACAATCATTGAAAGACCTTGGATGCAGCCAAAAGTTCACGAAGATGGTTTCCACTCTTCTTGGAAATGCTTCAACTAGAATAAACATCAACGGTAAGCTCTCTGAGCCCATTCGTTTAAAAAGATCAATTAGGCAAGGCTTCCCTTTGGCTCCTTTACTATTCGCTATCGCCTCGAATGGACTCAGCTCCCTATTAAAGCATCACATGGACGCTGGCAATCTCAAGGGTCTTTCCTTACCTCTAAATCACGGCCAAATGATTGTGAGACTTTTTGCTGATGACATGAATACCTTTGTGCATAACGATATAAGCAGCATTGAGGTGTTTTGGTGGTGCCTCCACACCTTTTGTGTGGCATCAGGCTCAAAAATCAACGATGCTAAAACTGCTTTTAGAGCAATCAGCGGACATACTCCCCAATTGCTGGTGGATCAGGGGTGTCAAGTTATCCCTAGCGGTCAAGTCTTTCGTCTCCTTGGCATTCCGATGGGATTCAACATCTCAATGGACCAACGCTGGAACTGGGTGCTATCCAAGCTGGATAGGAAGCTGAATCAGTGGAAAGGTATGCAAGTCAACCTGGTAGGGTGTGCTATGGTTGTTAACACATTTATGCTGTCTACAATTATTTACTTTATCTCGTGTTGGAGACCTAAGGAGAAAGACTTGGCCAAAGTGGAAAGAATCTGCAGAAACTTCCTTTGGACTGGGGACCCCAACAGGAGGGGGATTCCCAAAATCAAATGGGAAACTTGCATTAGCCCTAAAGACTCAGGGGGCTTGGGAATTTTGGATATTGTTGGGTTGGCTGACAAGTTGGCGGCAAAGTGGCTTATCAAGGCTTGGAGCAATAGGGAGTCCTCTTGGGCTAAATTGATCTTCAGAAACACGGAAGACCTTACCTTAGTTGGCCACCCTGGTTGGAAGGACATAGGGATTCTCACGCTTTTGTTCTCCCCCCACCCGGTCTTCCCTAAAGGCTCTAGCCTCGTGTGTTCCTTATGAAAGAATTGGAACAAGGCCAAACAGTTCATCAGAATCAATGATGAGTGGAAGTGGGTGGCTGGCATAAGACAAAATGACTCTATTTGGTTCCCGATCAGTGGCATTCGGGGGGTGGAGTCTTGGAACCTCCAAACTGCAAGGCGGTTACGGAACAAGGGGTTCAAACAGTGGAAACAACTCTGGAAACAAGAGACCAGCCAGAGGATTAGGTTCGAAGAATTGGATCCGAGACTTAGAGTTACCTTTGAGGAATGGACTCTTCTTCAAAGCAGGTGTTTAGCCTCGGACCGCTCAACTACCCGCCTTCTCTGTGGTCAAGATCTTCCTTGCTTGGAGGGCCTCAAATGGAGCAATGGTAAGAAGCTATCCAGAATCCCCAACTTCAAAGAGGATTTAGATGTTCACCACACCCTTAACAAGAGATGGTGCCTTTCTTGGACCAAACTTCGGTGGGAGCTAAAATTCATGTCTATTTGGCACCCCCTAATTGAGGTCAACAAGTCCGTTCTCATGTGGCAGAATGGATCTCCATATGGAGAACGCTTGAGGGATTCCCAAAGTTTTCCTTCCATCTCTCCTTCTGAACCTTCCATCTATTGGATTTGAAAAGGGCTTGCAATCACACAAGCCAAATTTGCTCAAAAGATCTAGACTGTATTTTCTTTATTTTGGCTCCATCATCTTCTAAAATGATCAAATAATCAACATATATACAAATGAAAAAAAAATTGCTACCTTCTTTACAAAGAGTGATGGGTCTACATGACTGTGATTGTATCCACATTTTACTAAGTAGTCCAAAAGACTTTGGTTTTAAGTTCTTGGGACTTGCTTGATTCCATAAAGAACCTTCTTAAGTCTGCATACATGACATGGAAACCTTGGGGCTACTCCATGAAGACTACCTCTTCAAGCTCTTCATTTAGGAAACCATGCTTCACATCCAATTGATACATCTTCCAACTCTTTGAGGCTAAAATTGCAATCAAAATCCTTATGGTAGGCATCTTAACTAGTTCAATGCATTTTGCCTGAGATTACATTCCATAGTTATGAGCAAAACCTTTGGTAACCAACCTTGCTTTATACCAAGAGATGCTTCCATCTATATGTCCCTTTATCTTGTAAACCCATTTGTTACAGATGAGTTTCATGTCATTTGTTCTTAGAACTAATGAACAAGTATCATTTTCTTTAAGTGCATTGAATTCCTATATCCATGGATTCATTCCATTCCCTATGCTTACTTCACTACAAGAAATAGGGGGCCTAATGACACCCCCAAATTGAAAAAAAAACGAGCACCGTCGCTTCTGTGATGCAAGCGTCGCATAAGTGACGGTGCTATTTTCAGGGTTTTTTTTTATGGGCATTCGTCGCATAAGTGATGCTTGTGTCACTTATGTGATGCTAAATTACTATGTCGCGAATACCGTCGCTAACTCCCGACATTATTTGCGACATTGGAAAACTAGACAGCGTCGCATATGCAACGCTCTGGAATGTAAAAAAAAAAATCGATTTCTCCCAGCACATTTGTGCCGGGATTTGGACGCGAGAGCAAGAAGAGATGGAGAGAGAGAGAGAGAGAGCGAGAGCGAGAGAGAGAGAGAGAGAGAGAGAGAGAGAGAGAGAGAGAGAGAGAGAGAGAGAGAGAGAGAGAGAGAGAGAGAGAGAGAGACGCATCTCATTGAAGCAAGGTATGCGCACACACACACACACTTACACACACATACATATGCATACACACACATATACACACATAGACACACACACACACATCCACATAGACACACACACACATACACACAAATACACACACATATACACACATACACACATAATGTTCCATACACACATGCACACATAATGCATACACATGCACACACATATACACATACATATACACACACATACACACATATGCACATACACACACATACACACACATACACACACACACACATACACATACACACACATATATGCATACACACACATTGAGAGACATGCACACACATACACATACATGCATACATATGCTTTCATAATGCATATGCATATGCGTACACACATACATGCTTACATGCATACACACACATATGCATACATAATGCACATGCATACATACACATACATAATGCATATGCATACATAATGCACATGCATACATACACATACATAATGCATACAAACACATATGCATACATAATGCATACACACACACATACACACACATATGCATACATACATGCATACATACATGCATACATACATGCATACACATACACACATAGACACATACACACACATAGACACATACAAACACATACACACTCATAGACACACACACATACACATAGACACGCACACACATACACACATATACACACACACATACACACATAGACACATACACACATAATGATGCATTCACACACATACACATGCATACACACATACACACACATATACACACACATATACACATACACACACATATATGCATACACACACATAGAGAGACATACACACACATACACATACATGCATACATATGCATACATAATACATATGCATACATAATACATATGGCACACATATGCATACATAATGCATACACACACATACACACACTTATGCATACATACATGCATACACATACAGACATGGACACATACACACACACATAGACACATACACACATAAAACACATACACACTCATAGACGCGTAGCGACACATACACATAGACACACACACATACACACACACATATACACACACACATACACACATAGACACATACACACATAATGATGCATACACACACATATGCATACACATACACACATAGACACATACACACACATAGACACATACACACACATAAACACATACACACTCATAGATACACACACATACACATAGACACGCATACACATACACACACATATACACACACATACACACATACACACATGATGATGCATACACACACATACACATGCATACACATATACACACACATACACACACATATATGCATACACACACATAGAGAGAGACATACACACATATACACATACATGCATACATAATGCATATGCATATGCATACATACATACTTACATGCATACATAATGCACATGCATAGACACATACACACACATAGACACATACACACATAGGCACATACACACACATAAACACATACACACTCATAGATACACACACATACACATAGACACACACACACATACACACACATATACACACACATACACACACATATACACACACATACACACATAGACACACACACATAATGATGCATACACACATATACACATGCATACACACATATAGATACATATAGACACACATACACACATACACACATACACACACATATATGCATACACACACATAGAGAGACATACACACACATACACATACATGCATACATATGCATACATAATGTATGCATATGCATACATACATACTTACATGCATACATAATGCACATGCTTACATACACATACAGAATGCATACACACACATATGCATACATAATGCATACACACACATATGCATACATAATGCATACACACACATACACACCTGCATACATACATGTATACACATACGCACATAGACACATACACACACATAGACACATACACACACATAAACACATACACACTCATAGACGCATAGCGACACATACACATAGACACATACACATACACACACACATATACACACACACATACACACACACAAAAACATACACACATAATGATGCATACACACACATACACATGCATACACACCCATATGCATACATACATGCATACACATACACACATAGACACATACACACACATAGATACATACATACACATAAACACATACACACTCATAGACACACACACATACACATAAACACACACATACACACACATATACACACACACATAGAAACATACACACATAATGATGCATACACACACATACACATGCATACACACATACAGACACATATACACACACATACACACATACACACACATATATGCATACACACACACATAGAGAGACATACTCACACATACACATACATGCATACATATACATACATAATGCATATGAATATGCATACATAGATACATACATGCATACATACACATACATAATGCATACACACATATGCATACATAATGCATACATAGTGCATACACACACATACACACACATATACATACATACATGCATACACATACACACATAGACACATACACACACATAGACACATACACACACATAAACACATACACACTCATAGATGCACACACATACACATAGACATACACACATACACACACACATATACACACACACATACACACATAATGATGCATACACACACATACACATGCATACACACATACACACACATACACACACATACATGCACATACATACACACACACATGCATACATACACATACTTAATGCATACACACATACATATGTACACGTATATATATTGATTTCTAACCATTTTGTTTTATATGTTAGGTATTATGGATCCTAGTAGAGAGAGAAAGGTGAAACTCACTCTCATAAAAAGTCTTATGAGAGCAAGAGCTCCGTCTGATACTCTAGGGGCCATCATGCGTGATTACTCAGAGATGTATGATGAGGAGCCGGACTATACGATCCAGATGCTTACCCAACGATAAGAGGAGGGCTCTTCTGCGGCTTCACATGTAGGAAGACAGCTATCTGCTCATAGGTATGATTTTTTTCATAAAATTTTTTAATGATATTATAGCAAATATTTTTATTTATTTTTATCTATCTATTTTCAAGACACCTATACCACCTCCAAATCGTGATAACAAAGCAGAGTTGCCTATGAGGACATGCATAGGCACCTTAGGACTAGAGTGCGATATAGAGCCACAGGGGAACATTGTGTACATAGAGAATGGATTGGAGTTCAAGAGAAGAATGTGGGCACTATGCGACTCTAACCTGCGCCTTGTCCACTTACCGTGGAAGTAAGCAAAAATTTTACATATAAATTGAAATAAATATCTTATGTTTTATTTATATTATTTTTCTAATTTTTGTAGTGAGCATGATGAGAGGGATAAAAAATACGTACTTAGTTCACTTGAGACAGAGTTTGGGACAGGATGGTCGCTTAAGTGGTTTCTAAAAGAGATGCGGACACTTATGGCTCATCGTCGCGATAATGCACGGTATGCACTGCTTTTATGTATATATATGTGGATATGAGTATTTGTGTTTATGCATGTATGTTGTATATGAGAGAGAGAGAGAGAGAAAAGAGTGAGACTAGAGGTACAAATACACGCATACACACACATATACATCATACATGCACATTTACACACATATACACATACATGCACATTTATACATACACACATACATGCACATTTTTACACACACATACACATGCATGCAGTTACACACATATAATGAATACACATAGACACAATTACGTACACATACTCACATACACATACACATGCATAATCATATGTACACACACATAGACTCATATAATCATATTTACATGCACATATACATAGACACATGCATATATACACACACAACACATGCATATGCGCATATAGATACACATACATACACAACACATGCATACACATAAATAAATAAATAAATAAATAAATAAATCCTATTTCAAAAATCCTAAATTGAAAACACTAATTTCGATATTAGGGTTTTAAAACCCCTAATTTAAAAACTCTAATTCAACCTTTTAGCCATATGTTTGAAGTATATGTACACATTGCATCTATTCCTCCAGTGTGCTACTAGAGAGATGTGTCTCCTCCCAACCTTATGCCTCTATATATAGCTACTCAAATCAATGAGGATCATAATATATATAAAGATATATACACATCATGTAGATACACATACATAAATATAAAATGGAGTAGATATATTATGCATCACACATACATGCCTAAATGCACACATACACACACACATACACACACACACACACACATATATATATATATATATATATATATATATATATATATATATATATATATATATATATATATATATGTGTATATATATATATGCATACATATTTACAGGTACACATTTACACATAGACATATATACATATATACATGCACACATCACATATACATGCCTACATGCACACATAAACATATATATACATGCATACATATTTACATGTACATATTTACACATAGACACATATACATGTACACAATTATAAAAACTTGCATATATTACATGAATACATGAATATTTTACATAAATGCATATGCATATATACACATATGCATATTTTACACATGTATACATATATCACACACATGCAAACACATAAATATACATGAAATACATATATATGCATACTAACATATGTATACATATAATACACATGAATACACACACATATGCATACATACATGATAAAAATTTGCTCCTCGAAGATAAAGCTATATATAAAATAATTAGGCATACCCCCGAGCTTCATGTTCTAACTTAAAAGAACATGATTTCATCTCTCTAGTAGGATTCATCATTATTCAAGTGAATAAAAAATCTATTATCTGATATCCATTCAGAAGCTTCAAGTTATTGATCGATAACTAGAGTAGAATTTACCATCTAATCTGCTCATATGTTTTCATTATTGCCATCATTTTGGTAAGACATCAATATAGTCTCATCTTCATTATCCTTATTGATTTCATTTATTTCTTCTATTGTTAAATCTATGTTCTCATGAATCACATCATCTATTGATGGATTAATATCTATTTCTGGTAATTCCTCTTCCTCATCAGTAGAATCAGCATGTAGAGAATTATCCTCTTCATCAAAAAATTAGTATCATTATCACGTATAATGATTCTAATTTCTATTTCAGATGTTGATGTATCAGTATCTGATGCTGAATCATCAAGAGGACTTTCTTCGATCTCTCTAACAATAAACTGTTCAAACAATGACCTACCTCTAGGCTGCGCATGAATGACTTGCCACCAAGGATGAGCATCTGGGTTTTTATAAAAAAATGCTTGTTCAATATGCCTAGGAAGAATATATGGTTCTTTAGTAGATTGCATTACCTTGGAAGAATCAATTGCCCAAAACCCAGATAATTCCTTTCTTAATGTGGAATTACTACCTTTATACTCAGCTCGAAACCAGTCAACCTTCAAAATGACCTATCAAAATATATAACACCAAAAACCGATTATTAGGTGCTTAAAAAAATAACTAACTCTATCATAAAAAATATAAACTTTTTTCTACCTGTTTGAATGTACGAAATGAAATTTCATAGATACCAACAATAGTTCCTATGTAACCAAGTTCAATATCTATAAGGTTCGTGTCTTTTGAGCTAGTACGTGATAGTTTCTTGAAAGAAGCAACAATCATTATTATCGAGATTACATCTATATCTTTTGTTTTTTTGCCTTTTACTTGGGAGATTTTGAAGTTCCTCATACTCGCTAAGGAATGCTTGCATGCATTCGCTATTATATGCTACAAAAGTAGAAACATCATTTTTTTCTTGAAATATAAATAAGAATGGAACTCCCTTACCTGATAATACCTCATCTGTTATTTTTGAAGAAGACTCGTTGGTCCATGCACGTGGAGCTTCTTCATGGACGCTTTCAAGGTACTCACTAACGTAATACATGCACTCTTCAAGCATCCAACCCTTTGCCATGGATCCTTCTGGTTTTGCTCTTTGTCGCACATAACCTTTTAACATTCCCATAAATCGCTCGAACCAAAACATCCATCGAGTGTTGACAACACCTGCAATCTCTATTTCATCTACAAGATGGACTAATAAATGAACTGAATATCAAAAAATGAAGTAGGAAGTTCTTTCTCCATCAAACATAGTAGCTCTTTGCATTCACATTTTTTTTGTGGGATCGAGTTTTTGTCAATCTCTTTGGATGTAATCCACCAGCTATACATATCATAAAAACAATTATAAAGAAGTTAATTAAAAAATAAAAGATATCCAATATTAATACATATTAAATATAAAAGTATCATAATTACCTTATAAGTGATCCAAGATGATGGATCACATCTCGTACTCCTTTCATTGTACATCCATCGATAACCAAAGGTAAAATATGTTTCAAAAAGTTATGCCAGTCATGGGTCTTTAACCCAGATAAGCTCTTATCATCCATAGTAAACATGTTTTGAAAAGATGCTCCATATCCTATAGGAGTCTTACTCAATTGAATTCTATTGTTGATAGTCTGTATCTCTTTTGTTTTAAGTACCCAAGGAGCAGGTGCATAAGTCATTTCTTGTCGATGTCTATCAAAAACTGGCCATAACTTTGGTTTGGATTTTTTATCTTTCAAATCATTCGTTGATGTTGTGGTATCGTTTAGTCCAAGAAGATGCTGCCATAGTGAATAACCAATATTTTTGAGTATATGCATAGGATCAAGAAGATGACATACTTTTAACTCTTTCCAATACTCCAAAGAATAACATATTGATATGTTCTCTGCGAGTGCCAATTTTCCTTTACCTCTCTTCACATACTCATTATCTGAATCATCACTGAAGATTTCTGATTCTGGATCTATTAGAGGTCCATCTGTCAATTTTTTATACCAATCCATAGGTGTCATAGGTTTTGGACACTAACCTGTTTCAAGCTTTCCATTAAAATGTATCGCTTCTCTTTTAGATCTTAATGTATGATCATCACGCAAGAATCGTCGATGTCGAAGATAAATATTTTTGTTGAGATTCTTACTGTAGATTGATCTCAACCAATCACCACAATATGTACAAGCTTTATAACCCTTAGTAGATATTCCTGCATCATGAAAATGATAAAAATATAATTAGATTAAATCATATTTATTTACATGCAAATTGAATTAAAAAATTACATCAATACCTAAACAAACACCATATCCTAGAAAACCGTGAATAGTCCAAGCCACAATACCACAAACCATAATATCTCTTTCATTGATGCTTTTCAATACATCAATGACATTAATACCTCTCCATAACTCTTAGAGATCGTCAATGAGAGAAGTAAGATATATATTCATATCTTTAACTTGTCTTTTGCCTGGGATTAAAAGTGAAAGAATTAAATGTTCCTTTTTAATGATAAGATATGGCAGAAGATTGTAGTTTATGACTACCACTGGCCATGTTGACCATTTACTGGACTTCATGGAGAATGGATTAACCCCATCTAATGCAACTCCTAACTTTAGATTTTGTGGATTTTGTGCAAATTCAGGCCATGTAGAATCAATATGCTGAAAAGCAACACTATCATGAGGAGTTGTGATTATTCCATCAGGACTTTTGTGATCATGTCCCCAAGTCAAAAGCTTTGATAATTCGGGGCTTTGAAACATATGTCTAATCCGTGGAGCCAATGGAAAATGTCTCAATACCTTTTTTGGGATTTTACCTTCTTCACCCGTATATCGAGGAGATTGACATTTGGGACATGTCAAAGAGTCTGTGTATTCACCTCTATATAAAATACAATCGTTAGGACATGCATGTATACATTGGTAATCTATACCAAGATTGTTGATTATCTTCTTCATTTCATCATGTGAGGTAGGACAAATATATTATAATGCACTAGTGCTAGCAGGATTCCTGGGGTATGCAGTAAATCTCTTGCATGTCAATGATGAGCATCTGAACTTTAGGATACAAGGTGGAAATCATGGTGGCTTGAGAGGATCACTTTTATACAGCTTGTTCAAAGAACTTTAGTTTATGAAACTGAAGTTCTTTGAAGAAGCTGTATAAAAGTGATCCTCTCAAGCCACCATGATTTCCACTTTGTATCCTAAAGTTCAGATGCTCATCATTGACATGCAAGAGGTTTACTGCATACCCCAGGAACCTTGCTGGCACTAGTCCATTATAATCAGATTGCTCTATCTTGAGTAACCTTTGTGCATGAGATTCATCCAGGTCACCATCATATGGCCTATAAACAGTGCCAAATCCTTTGAATAGCAATTATAAATCCGCTTCTCACACTTTCAAACTGAACATATGATAGAATCGACAAATCATTCAATGAAGGTACATACTTCATATCCTCCAAAACATAAAATCATATCCTGCCATCCAAACAATCAAATTTTTCACGAATATTTTGAAAGATGCATTAATATTTTTAAAAGATGTGCGGAAAAAAAGTGTCCATTCAATTCAAGTTCTTGTTCTTACCTTATCTAAAGTAAGAATAAAAACATGCATTGAATGGACACCTTTTGTTCTCCCATCCTTTAAAATTATTTTTCCATCCTTCAAAATGTGTGTATATGTGTGTGTATGTTTATATGTGTGTGTATAACATCATATGTTGGAATCTACACATATATAAATAAAATTCATTAGTATTCCATAAATGAATAAAAAGTAAACTTTAAATATAAAAGGCATGTAATGTAGTAATAGCATTGACAAGTATGTATCTTGATACATCTCTACTCATGTATGGTGATTCATGACTATTTTCACGCTCTTCAAATGTGCAATTAGTCCTTGAACTATTATGTAACCCTCGACTACTATTTATTAAACCTGCTATATTTCAATATGTGTAAGGTCTTCCATCAATATATAATCTTTCATTTTCTGCATGTAAAATCCTTCTACTAGTAAGGGATGCTGCGTTCAAGCATATTCCATAAGTACTCATGCTTTGAACATAACGTGAAAGTCAATGCCAATCTCCCCATCCATATATAGGACCACAATGACATAAGAGTGACTTCAGAGTTCGGAGGCACATACAAATCCTCTACAATAAAGAGACCATGAACAACATTAGTAATAGTGGATGGAGCAATCATATAGCGATTACCCCAAAAGTTGAAAACCTGTCCATCTAAAGGAAGTGGTCCTCTATTCCATCCTCCATATCTTCTTCTATCATATGTTTGTACTAAAGAACGATAATGAGCTGGAAATGGATAATCTCCAGCCATTTCAGTCTCTAAACCAAGAGGTAGAGGATTTCTAGAAACCTCTGCTTGTAATTGATGAACAACAAGTCCATGACGTGTATGAGGTATATTAACATTATGAGAGAAGTTATCATCATCATCATCATCGAGCAAGTATTCCTATATATCAACAGTAATTTGATTTTGTATATGGTTTTTAAATAAAATAATGACATTAATATATATAGAAAATACATACCCAAGCATTATCATGTTGACCAGGTGATGGTGCATGCTCAAAAGTACCATACTCTGCCTCATGTTCAATACATTCCAATCGTGGTCTTCAATACGTGCCATAACAAGAGTTACACCAACATATAATATGCTCTTGATAGTAAAATTCATCATAATTCCTATTGGAGGACACATGTGAAGTCATTGCATGGGTAGTAGGTGGTGGAGTACCCTCTGATTCATCAGAATCGGCACATAATAAGAAACAAAAAAAAAATATAGTTATGTATCCATCAAATATATTTAAAATTACATGTTTGATATACTTATAGTATAAAGTCGTTGCACGATGAGGAGACGGTGGTGGAGTTCCATCTGATTGATCAGAATCTACAAATAATGGTATTTGATATTAATAATCTGATTATCTACATACACAAAAAATTCACATATACATATTTACACATACACACATGTTCACATATACACATTTACACATACACACATATTCACATATACACAACTACACATTATTGTGGGATAAATGCATGTACTTTGTATGAATGAGTGTATATGCATGCATGTGTGTGTAAGTATATATGTGGATATGTATATGTGTGTTTATGTTATATGTATGTATATGTGTATATGTATACATATATGTATGCGTATATGTTTGCATGTATATGTGTATGTGGGTATGTGTATGTGTATGTGTGTGTATATATGATTCTGATTTTTTTTCTGTTTGAGATTAAATTAACAGGAGATATTGTATGGTGGAAAAAAAATAAGAGGCGAGCTAACATACCACCTGAGACATGGTAGTTTTTCATAGACAGCTACGTCTTCTGGAGTCATTTCCTCAGTAGAAGGTACACAAGTTAATAGTTTATATTTATAATTTTTATATATTTGAGTAATTTTTTACATTTGATTTATGTATTTTTTTCTTATATAAATAGGCTACTGCAAAGAAGAGAGTGGAGTCGGGCCACACATCGCACCTAGGCCAAATGGGCCATAATGGTTTGTAGCTACATTTGTAAGTATATGTGTTATTGTGAGTATATTTTTTATTTTAGTTAAAATGCAAGCAACTAATCTTTTTTATTTGTTTCAATGCAGCGAAAGGATTATGGCCGATATCCTACGAAACATGAGATCGAGATGCTACACATTTTGGATATCGGCATTTGAGCGAGTTATGCAAGATCATCTTGATGCCTTTGTGAGTATTATTAAATTTTATATAATTATTTTATTTTTATGAATGGTTTAATTGTTTTATTTATTTATGTTTGTTATATGTAATACAGGAGTATTATGGAGAGACAGATATGGATGAGGTGGAGAGACAGACACAGGAGGGACGATCTCGATCGTCACAGGGTGATCATGATGATGAGGATGAGGAAGATCAGGATGATCATGATACTGTTGATGATGATGATCATGACGATGATGATTAGGATTTTAGTTGATTATGACATTGGATTATATGTATTTATATTGATATATATATATATATATATATATATATATATATATATATATATATATATATATATATATATATATATATATATATATATATATATATATATATATATATATATATATATATATATATATATATATATATATATATATATATATATTATCTATATATTTTTCATTTCAGTTATGTTTTGAATTGTGTGTATGGTATTAAGTAATGAAGAGTTTTGTTCTATTGATTGTTATTATTGTTTATATTAAGCATGTGTTTTAATACTTTAATTATATAATTCATTCATATGTGTGTACCTAAGTGTATATGTATGTGTGTGTATATGTATGTATGTGCATGTGCATGTGTAAGTGTATATGTATGTATGTGCATGTGCATGTGTATGTGTGTGTATATGTATGTGCATGTATATGTGTAACTCTATGTGTATATGTGTGTATGTGCATGTATATGTGTATATGTAGGTATGTGCATGTGTATATGTGTTTTAATACTTTAATTATATAATTCATTCATATGTGTGTACCTAAGTGTATATGTATGTGTGTGTATATGTATGTATGTGCATGTGCATGTGTAAGTGTATATGTATGTATGTGCATGTGCATGTGTAAGTCTATATGTGTGTATGAGTATGTGCATGTGCATGTGTATGTGTGTGTATATGTATGTGCATGTATATGTGTAACTCTATGTGTATATGTGTGTATGTGCATGTATATGTGTATATGTAGGTATGTGCATGTGTATATGTGTTTTAATACTTTAATTATATAATTCATTCATATGTGTGTACCTAAGTGTATATGTATGTGTGTGTATATGTATGTATGTGCATGTGTATGTGTGTGTATATGTATGTATGTGCATGTGCATGTGTAAGTGTATATGTGTGTATGAGTATGTGCATGTGCATGTGTATATGTGTGTATATGTATGTGCATGTATATGTGTAACTCTATGGGTATATGTGTAACTCTATGTGTATATGTGTGTATGTGCATATATATGTGTATATGTAGGTATGTGCATGTGTGTGTGCATGTGTATATGTGTGCATACGTATGTGCATATATATGTATATATATATGTGTATAATGTATGGATATGCATGTGTATATGTATTCCACATGCATGCGTATGTGGATGCATTTCCATTTGCATCCATGTGCATGCATGTGAATGTGCATGCATGTGGATGTGCATATACATGTATTTGCATATATGTTAATGTGTGTGTATGTGTGTGTGTGTGTATATATATATATATATATATATGCAATAATGCATGCATGTAAGTCTTTTTATGTGGTTGTAGAAATGTTTGTGCATATGCATGTGTATATATGTGTATGTCTAAGTGTATGTCCACATGTATCTGTGTGTATATATGTGTGTGTATGTGCATGTGTATATGTGTGAAAGTGCATCTTCATCATGTATAAGTGTATAAGTGTATATCAATAAGTGTGAGTATGCTATCTAATGAAAATAACACAATTTAAATGATATACAAAGAATAGAAATTGTACTTACAATAGTTAGCCATACTTTTTGCTTGGTTAGCTTCTTGAATAACTTGCAATAAAGAGAGAAAGAAGAGAGAGAGAGAGAGAGAGAGAGAGAGAGAGAGAGAGAGAGAGAGAGAATTCAAAGAGAGAAACAAAGACAGAGGGAGACAATAAAAGAGAGCTTAGGCAAAACAACAATTCTGCATATACTTGCTTCAGCTCGTAAGCGTAGCACAATTGCGAACGTTGGAGAGCTCTTCGATCAGATGCGTGAAAATGCCAATTGAAGAGCCTCCAATGTTTTAATTCTTCTCCATCAACAAACCGTCATGTAAGCGATGCTACGCATCGAGTTGGCGTTGCATAAGCGACATGTTTTGAGCATCGCTTATGCGACGCCAAAAAGCATCGCTTATGCGACATAACAAAGCGTCGCTTATGCGATGCTATTTAAAACTGTCATGTTAGCGACACTGTATGGGAGCATCACAGACCCCGTCGTACCACAAGTCGCAAAATACGTCATTTGGTTCGTCGTTTAATCAACGGTGTGCATGTGATGCTCATTACGATGCATTTTGCAATTTTATAGCAATGAAATTCTGTCGCCTTAACCATCGCTATATGCCCGTATTCCTTGTAGTGTTTGTGTCTTCCAAATAGTTAGGTTCTTCACAAGCCATAACTTGACTCATGTAGGCATAGTGTCTTGAAATGAATGAATCATAAGTTGAACTTTGAACAAGGTATTTGAACCTATTGAATGACCTTAACTCACCATTAGTGGTAGGAATATCCTCCTCCTTGGTTTCTATGCTTAAAATGTTGGATTCTCTAATTTCTCCACATCTTTGTTGCTGTTAGAGTCCATGTCTACCCATATTTGGTCTTGATTATTTCCCTTTTCTTTTCGTTTGTTTCTTCTTTTGATTGAATGAGCTTCATTCCTTGTCTTCCCCTGTCAAGGTGATGCAGTGCTCTCCTCTGGTGGTGTGCTTGAAGTGGTTGAACCACTCCTCTCCATGCTTTGTTGTTGCTCTTTGAACCTCTTCTTGGCTTCATATGCATCTTCAACATGTAACACATCTTTGCTACCATACCAAGGTAGAAACGCATCTAATATTACATCCGTGGATACCTTAAGCTCTTTGATGCTAGGATTATAACATGTAAAACCCTTTTGATCTGAAGAAAATCAAATAAATATACACATATCCACCTACAAGTCTAACTTGTATCTCAATTCTTGAGCTATGTGAACATAACTGACACAACCAAATACTTTGAGATGTGAAAGTTTGGGTATCTTACCACACCATGCTTGATAATGTGTCTTCATGTACTCATAAATTTGAACACCTATTCATAATGTATATGGCTATATTTGCGGCATCATCCCAATAACAGTTACGAACATTAATTTCATTTAACATATATCTAGTCACTTCTACTATACATGTGTTCTTGCACTTTGCCACCCCATTTTGTTGAGGTGTATGCCTTCAAGTAGATTACCTTTTAATGCCATGACCATGTATAAAATATGAACATTCATTTGAAAAATACTCTCACCATCCATCATATGTCAAGGTCTTTATATATTTCGGTGTCTCCTTCTCCACTAGGTTTTTGAACCTCTTGAAGTGGTAAAAACATCTCTGAATTTGTCTTCATGCAATACATTAAAGAAAAACTTGAATGGTCACCTATAAATGTAACAAAATGTATATTAACTCTAATGGATATCTCTTTTTTAGGTCCCCATACATCTATGTGTATGAGATTCAACACCTCACTGCTCTTATGTGCTCCCTTCTTGAATGGTAATTTGCTTTGTTTCCCTAATTGAAAAGCATGGAAAATATTTTTCATACTCTAAGAGGTAAGATCATTTGAACCATTCACCAATCCCTTCCTTTGCATGTCCTTTATCCTTTCTAAATTTATATGGCCGATTATTTTGTGGCACAAGTCGATCTCTACAATATGTTTATTTCCAATTGACAATTAGAGAGTGTGAGGGGTAGATGGATTTACCTCCATGGTGAAGAGTCTTCCTTGCTTCTTTCATTTTTCTATGAGATTTTAGTCTTGCATGCCGTCTTCAACAAAACATCCTTGATCCTTGAATCTCACCTCATAACCTCTTTCAACCATTTGACCTCTTGAAACCAAGTTCTTTTTGATGGTTGGCAAATGCAACACATCCTTCAACACCTTGGAGATTTGAGATCCATTCAATGCAACATCCCCCACATGTATAATCTTTTTCTTAGTTTTTTCTCCTATTTCTACATGTCCTTGAGTCTTGGGTGGATGTAAATTAAAGAAAAAATCTTTATTGCAAATCATATGGTTGTTACAACCACTATCTATGTACCATGTAAAATTTGAATTGACTCTTTCACCTGAACCATACATCATAAGAAAGTTTTCATTTTTACATTTTTTGAAGTATTAGCATAATTACATTGTTTCCTTTTGTATCTTTTATTGCCTCCTACTTTGAACCAACAATCACTTGCATAATGGCTTGGTTTTCCAAAATTGTAGCATTCTCCCCATTGGATGCTTCTCTCCCATGTGATGTTCTTCCTCTTCATTTGCTCCTTTCGCTTACTCTTGGCCCATAGCTTTAGTTCAAGTGTTCTTGGTTGCTTGCTCTTGCGTTTGATCTTCCTTTCCCTCTACCTTGGGATCTTCTTCCACCTCTTTTACATTTGCCTCTACCTGCATAGAAAGCTTGGGCTTGGCTTCTTTTGATTGTGAAATTCCTTGGTTCATTTCCTCAGTCATGATCAATTTTAGAAATTGATCAAATTTTGGTAGATAATCCTTCATAGACACTGATATGGTGAATGCTTTCTACCTTCTATCTTATCTCAAGCCCTTGATAGTGTGTGTGACAAGATTGTCATCTTTGATTGCGCTCCCAATTGAGCCTAGGGCATATACAACCTCCTTAACCTTCTAAAACCATTCCCTTCAAAACATACTATTTTTTTGCACCACTTTTTGCATATGTGCAAAAATATAGATTCACAAATTAGGAAATTTCTCACAATTCACTAGGTAGAAAAACATGAAAATGTGGCATACTTTGGGGAACTATATGAAGATCAAAATAAGCTTGAAATAAAAAAATGAAGGAAAAAAATGCTCTAAAATCGGGTACAAATAGAACTTTGAAAGCCTAACTATGTCTCTAGGTAGAGGAGAAAAATCATTAGAAAATGCGATAAGTAAGTTAGGGGGCTGGTTTTTGGAGTTTGTGAGTTCACTTAACTAAGTGGGAAACTCATGTGACTCATATAATTCAAGAAAAAAAGTCAAACTAGTGCTCATTAGAACTGTTGCTTTACCTACAATCTATCTAACCACCCAACAATCAATGTAGGTGCACTTTTTGGTCGGTAATTGAGAAGATTTGAATTCAATTGATTTTCTCCCACTTGATTCCATGAATTTTGATCCTCCTTTTTTATTTTTCCACTTGCAAGGCTCATGAATGAGTCCTTTTGTATGGTTATGATTTGATTTTTAGCAAAAGAGAGAAGATTTCAAGTAGTGTGTCATCATCTATGATTGGGAATCAAGGTGGTCTGTCAACAAGAGTAGATGGAACACACGCAAGATTAGCAATGATGTCAGTTATCCCAACGCTATGGATATGATCACCAACCTTCACCTAAGGTAATTTTAATAGTATAAATTACACCCTATGGAAGTTTAAAATCACTTTTATCCTTGACTCATATAAGCTTTTAGAGTATGTTCTTGGGATTGATCATGAGACATCAACCTCTAACTTTTAAAGAACTCACTCCCTTAGTTAGGGAGGAGGAGCTTTGGCTTGAGGCAAGGAGTTGGAACAACAAAGGAGATGCTACATTCAAAACAAAAACCAATGGAGGCAAAGTGGATCGCTCAAATGATGGAGATAAAAAAAGAAAGACGAAAGGAAGTTCAATGGATAATACTTAAATTGCAAGAAGAAAGCAAGAAAATTCAAGATTAGCAAATCAAGAAGGCAAAAGAGAAAATTGGTTCTTCAAAAGGTGTGAAAGGCAAGGACTCAAACAACACAATAGAAATTAGGCTTGGATTATTTGTAATGATAGAGAGTGTATGCCCCTTAGTTCAAAATTCAAGAAAATATGAGGCATGGGACAATGGTGCCTCTCGTAACGTGACAAGTAGAAAAGACATTTACAATTCTTTGTAACTTCTAGAGGAACCCATCACAATAAAGGTAGGAATTAATGCTAAATTTTCTATAAAGGCCAAATGTATGATTTCTTTCATTAATTCTAATGGGGATATCAAAAATCTTGCAAATGTGTTGTGTGTTCCATACCTCAAACGAAACTTGCTATGAGTAGCTTCTATAACTAATCAGGATTGTGAAGTATCTTTCAACAAGACACAAGCTAAGATTATGCACATAACAAAATTTTTGTGGAACTCACATTAGAAGGAGGAAAAACCTATATGAGTTTTCTAATATTATAGCCACTACATGTGTTAGGATAAGTAAGGTATCGCATGAGAGATCTCGCCATAATGAATACCTTGTATTAAAGAAGATGCATCACAAGGGTATGGTTGAAAACCTACCATTGATTGCATATATGAAGGAATCATGTGAAGCTTTGATGATGCGAAAGCAATAGAGAAAGGTATTTCTTTTGGGGCTTCACTCACTAATTAGACACAAAGACATGAAGATATATGAAGGAAGAAGGAAGTCAAACACTCAGAAACTTATGCCTATGTGAAGGGAGAAATTCACTCTTGTAATATAGTGCAAAATTAGAGATCAAATTCAGTTCAAGACCTCTAGAATTTTGTGTTTGAGGTTAGGAGCATGTAGAACATATGTATATAATTCAAGTTGAGTGAAAGAAAAAAATATAGAACTTGATTTATAAGTCCTAAGTGACTAGAGAGGCAGTCGGGGTAATCTTTGAGAGAGATGGTGATGAGCAAAATGAGGCCAATCCATTTTGTACACATCTTCTCTTATAGTAAACACATACTTTTGTAAAATTATTTGAGCCAATTTTGCTTGTATGAAGAAATCTAATCAGTTTCATAATAGTATGATAGTTAGTTGAAAGTTGTGAGTTTTCTAGCACGCTTTTCTCTGAGCTTCTAAGAGTGAGATCTCATAGTATAGTGTGAAGTTCTTTTGTGAATGATAGCTCAAATTGAAGCTACTATCCTCAACTACAATCAACCGAAAGATCTTTGAAAAACTGGATGTGTACTCAGAGAAATGAGTCTAATAGTGAAGGCATGTCAAATTGATGAAGGTAATATCTACAAAAGGTAGCATTCGTTAACCTTGAAACTCACAGGTTTCAACAAAAGCAAGAGGATCATGCCATATCATATCTCTATTGACAAATTGGACAGAAATAACTATTCTACTTGGGTGCTGAGAATGGTAGCCTTACTTATGAGTAAGGATCTAATAATATATGTGATAGGTAAAGAAGAAAAGCCTAAGTTTGAAGATGATAATCAACCAAAGAGAGAAGAGGGAAATAGATGAATACATATGGAATGCATTGGAAGATCACTTCCACAACATTATTGAAGCTAGGAAGGCTAGCTTGTGGCGATTTTACTACATTCAAGAAAGAGCAAAGCCAAAGCATTAGTGATTATGTCACTAAGATGAAGGACTTGGCAGATAGTATTTGCTCTATATACAAAGATATTGAAGATCATAGGTTGATTCCATAATTAATTGTAGGTTTGAGAGGAGATGAACGGTGGAAACCTTTTGTACTTTCAATTGAACCTTCACTAAATCATTTTGTACCAGATCTAAATCAATTTCTTGGACTCATGCTTACATTTGAGAAAGATTTAAAGTTAGATGGAGATAAAGGACATAACTCTACTATGTATGCAAAGAATAAGAAGAAAGTTGACGAAGGTAAAGCAAAGGATGAAGAAGAGTTGACATCTCAAGAAAATTTTGTATAAGGAAGAGGTAATGGCAGACGTAAAGGTGGAGCAAATGGAAGAGGAAGAGGTAATGAGAGTAACAACAAGAAGAAATGCTAGATTTTTGGATTGAGCAATCATTTACCTTATGATTGTTGGCACAATCAACAAGGATCAAATCAAAATCAAGGTACCAATCGTAGAGGTAGAGGAGGAAGATATTAAAGTCAATTTGAAAGAGGAAGACAAAGTCAAAGAGGTGGCTATGGTAGATGTGGAGAAAGAAGAGACAAAACCAATCTTACAACACGACCTATTACAACTATGCAAATGATACATGGAATGAGAACCATGCAACATTGATGATGAATTCATTAAGTGCATCAAAGAAAGAAGATCTCAAGGTATTCTATATTGATAGAATTTGTGAGGTAATATAGAATTGAAGTAAGAAGTAGAAGAAGGAATGTCTAATCATACATTTCAAACAAGTGATAACACAAGACACAATGTGAATTCAATTGGAAAAGTTAAGTGCAAGAGTGGAGCGGATTTTCTAGCCAATGTTTTGTATGTTCCCACAATACCTAAGAATCTGATTAGTGTGGGACAAATAGTAGAGAAAGGTCTTCAAGTTAGATTTACAAATGAAGGGGTATTGGTGGAAGATCTAGAGCATGGATATAATCAGATTGTCTATGGTAAGAAGGAAGGTAGACTCTTTAATCTAAAAGTGCAACGAAATATTGGTCAAGCCTTGCTTACGCATGGTGATGATGTGCTTACATAGTTAGACCTCTGGCATAAGAGGTTAGGACATTTTAATGAAAGAGGAATCAAAGCTATGGTGGCAAATCAATTTGTAATAGGATAACCAAATGTGGAGAGTCAACATGTGATTTACAAATGTGAAGCTTGCTAAATGGGAAAAGCACATAGATTATCATTTCAGAAGAAAGGATTGAAGCATGAGCGTTTGCTAGAGCTCATCCATACAAATGTATGGGGACCAACAAAAGAAGGATAATCAATGGCTCTAGGTATTATGTTGTTTTTATTGATTATGTGACAAGATGGATAACTCTTTATGTTGTGAAGAAGAAATCAGAAGTGTTTGAAGCCTTCAAACATTTTCATGCATATGAAAAGAGAGTTACAGGTGAAAAGCTTAAGAGGCTAAGGTCTGATCAAGGGGGAGAATACTTCCCCCAAGAGTTCAATGATATCTTTGGAATGTAGGTATTAAGAGAGAAATAATTTGCAGGTACACACCTCAACAAAATGGGATGGCAGAAAGGAGAAATCAGACTTTGGTTGAGTTTGCTAGGGCAATACTAAAGGAAAATAATTTTCCAAATTTTCTTTGGGCTGAGGCTGTGAATAATGCTACATATCTTATGAATAGATTACCATGTGCAACTCTCAATGGGATGACCCCTTATGAAGCTTGGTGGGCTAAGAAACCTACACTAGATCATTGCAAGGTGTTTGGATCTATTGCCAACACTTATGTACCATCTCAAATCATACATAATCTTGAACCGAAGGCTCAAAAATATGTGCTCATTGGATATGATGAAAAGCAAATGGTTTATAGGTTATCGAATCCTCGAACCAAATAATTTCTTGTTTTTAGAGAGGTAAAATTTGATGAATAGAAGAGTTTTTATGTAGAACAAAGTCACAACATTGAAGCATTTGAAGGGGAAGTAAGAAGAAGTGAGAGAGGTAGTCACATATGCAAGTAAATGGATATGAAGATTGTTGGTGCAATTCAAGCCTTCACAATTTGGCTTGGATTACTTCATGAAGACAACACTTGAGGGAAGGACCATAGGAACTTATACTTATAAGTTCTTACCATTTTTACTCCTTGTAAAAGTCTAAGTGACTTGGAATCTTATGGATACACCTACTTGATAGATTCATGGAAAAGTAGAACTTGTGATTGAGGGAATATCTCCTTACATTTAGATACTAGATTGAAGGGAGCCAAGAATTCAAATTTGAATTCAAACTCTTGCTCACTTCATATATAAGATGTATCTAGAAAAGTCGCGACACAACAGTCCATTCTCCCGAGGCTAATTTCATCTATCCTTGAGTGTGTGAGCTCTACTCCATAGCTTACAACTCTGAGTACCATTTGGCAATGTCTATCATGCCAATGACATTGTACATCAATGTGAATTAATATATATATTTACATACATCATCTCTGTTTTCTCTGAGTACTCACTTCAAAGTCTGTCAACTTCAAAGACGCATATCTCAGTGCCTACCCCACCAAATCAAGTGATTCAAAGCTTGCTAGATCCAGCTCAAAGCATACTACAAGGATACAAAGTTTGAAGCAACTTGGTTCAGCCAATTTCAAGAAATCGCGGTCGAAGTGCTCACTGGTATTTGTCTGCATACTTCCTAAAAAGTCGGGAGTGTCCATAATTTTGCTAAAGTGATTTCTCCCTGTATAGTTTATCATTTTGAATGATTCCACTTGCAAATGGTAGCTTACTAAGCTAATAGAATACCTCTAGAAGGAATTTTGCAAATTGTAAGTGTACTGGTCATACTGAGTATAACTCTGAGCAGGTGTCAACACCAAAATAGCAAGTTTTTCTTGGATTTGTGAAGTATCAAGTAGTCTGTTTTGATTTGATCACTACACACATCATTTGCAAAGTACATATATGATCTCTTGGTATCATTTGGAAGCTAAGGGTGTCTACTAATCATATCTGGAGTCACTGAGGGCTGGTGCAAAGCAAGATTAGCAGCACCTACTCAATCTTCTGAAGGATCCATCCATCTTTCCCAACAGTGGTATCAGAGCAAACAAGGTAACATGGGAGATGGTTTTCCTTCATTCATTGATAAATTGGACAGGAACAATTATCAAGCTTGGTCTCTGAGGATGAAGACCTATCTACAAGGAAGAAGTCTATCTGGATTCATTTCAGGAGATGAGGAATTGCCCTCATTCAAAGCAAGGGGTCTACCCACCAAGGAAGAACAAGAAAGGCTTAATACATGGTGTGCAAAAGATGCATTGGCAAGGTCTTATCTTCTTAACTCTATATCTGATTTCCTTTTACCTCACATCAGGAATTGTAAGACCTCCCAAGAAACTTGGGAAACCTTGTCATCATATTTTTCATCTAATACAAGAGCTAGGAAGAATCAATTGTGGATTGAATTCACAACCCTTAGGAAGCAACCAAAGCAATCAGTCTCAGAATTTGTGACCAAGATCAAGGATGTGGCAGACCAATTAGCAAGCATAGGAGAGGAGATTGAAGAGGAACAAATAGTAAGGCAAGTAACCAATGGACTAAAGGCAGATGATAAGTGGGAAAGCTTCACCACTGCAATGGATCTCTACATGGACATGCATACCCCAGATCTCACAACTCTGATGGGCCAACTATTCACACATGAAGCAAATTTCACAAAGGTTGGAGATACATCTAAAGGTAACACTCCTTCTTCCCTATATACTGATAAAAAGATTAAAGACAAAGGTAAAGGTAAAAAGTAAGAGGATGAAGGCTCTACCTCCCAAGCTAACTATGCAGGGAGAGGTAGATCTTCAAGAGGCAGGGGCAAAGGAGGTAAGCAAGGTAGGGCGAGACCCTACAATTCATCACCATGCAATATTTGTGGATTATCTAACCACACCACAGATGAGTGCTATAGAAACTACAAAAATCAGAGAGGAAGAGGCTATCAAAGAGGTGGATACTCTCAAGGCAGAGGAAGGTTCAACCAACACCAAGGCTACAATGGCTACAACAATAACTACAACAACAATTACAACAACAACCATAATGGTAACTACCAAGAAGGATTCAGAAATAGGAAAGACTACAACAACTACACAGAGGAGCAAGATGACTCCCTATTGATCATGAATATGGCTTCCAAGTCAGGTATCAATGATGATCATCTGTTTTATATTGATTCAGGGTGTTCTAATCATGTAGCTGGCAATGTGGCACTACTCTCTGATCTTGAGGAACCCAAGGGCAAACATCAAGTACAGACAAGTGATGATACTAAGCATTCTGTAGTAAAGATTGGAAATGTAAAAACTTGTGATGGTAATCAGAACCTATTGAGCAGGGTACTTTATGTACCAACTATTACCAAAAACTTAATGAGTGTTGGTCAGATTGTGGAGAAAGGTTTGCAGGTCAGGTTCAATCAACATGGAGCATATGTGGAGGACCCAAGACATGGATTCAAAAGGATAGCCAAGGGAGAAAAATCAGGTAGATTATTTACTTTTGAGCTAGAAGACACCAAAAACATTGCTTTACAATTACAAGGATCAAACACTTTCAGAATTAGAAATATGGCACAAGAGATTAGGTCACGTAGGTGAAAGGACCTTAAAGCAAATGTGCAGGGACCAATGTGTGCTTGGGATACCTAATGTATCCAAGCAACACATGATTTATAAATATGGTGCTTGTCAGTTTGGTAAGTCTCACAGATTGCCCTACTCAAGGAAAGGTTTTATGCATGAAGACTACCTAGACTTGGTACACACAGATGTTTGGGGACTTAGCAAGGATCCCTCCATTTCAGGTTCAAGGTACTATGTGTCTTTCATTGATGATTATAGCAGATGGACTGTGTTATACTTTATGAAGCACAAGGATGAAGTGTTTAATTGTTTCAAAAGATATCTTGCACTAGTTGAAAATCAAACAGGAAGGAACTTGAAGAAGCTAAGGTCAGATGGAGGAGGTGAATACTTCTCAAATGAGTTGGAGGACTTCTTGCAGGAAAGAGGCATCAAAAGGGAGATAACCACAAGGTACTCACCTGAACAAAATGGGGTAGCTGAAAGAAGGAATAGACTAATTGTTGAAACAGCTAGGTCCATGCTTAATGAAAAGAAGTTGCCAAATTATCTTTGGGCAGAGAGTGTATCTACTTCCACCTATCTCATAAACAGGTTGCCATCAAAGTAACTTGATGGAATGACACCTTATGAAGCTTGGCATGGTAAGAGACCATCATTGGATCATTGCAAAATTTTTGGTTGTGTAGCATATGTGCATATTCCCTCACAGGTAAGGGGAAAGCTAGACCCTAAAGCAGAAAAATGTATTTTCATTGGTTATGACTTGAATCAAAAAGGGTACAGATTCTACAACCCAACCAATAAAGGGTTCAAGGTAAGCAGAGATGTCATCTTTGATGAGAATGACTCATGGTATGAAAATGAATGCAGGAAGGTTAGTCTACCCTATGATTTGGAAGAGGAGTTTCCAAAACTCTCAAAGGAGGAACCAATCCAAAAGGAAGACTCAAGTTCAGAAGATGATGACACAATCAATCTTGAAGAATTCAAGGCATGGAAGTCCAGAGGCAAGATGAAGATGAAGAAGCTTGAGGATATACCAGAATCTTCAACTCAAGCAATGAGGAGATCTCAGAGAGAAAGTAAGAAGCCTATCAGATATGGGTATGATACATCTCTTGTTACTAAGCATTCAATTTATCTTGCAAAGGACGTGTTAAGTGAAGAACCAGGTTCATATGAAGAGGAAATCACCAAACCAGAATGGAAAGGAGATATGGATGAAGAAATAGAAGCTCTCAAGGAGAGTGACACATGGGAATTGGTACCCAAGAAGGACTCTATGAAGGTGATAGGATCCAGATGGATCTACAAACTAAAGAGGAACTCTGATGGTACAATCAACAGGTACAAAGCTAGGTTGGTAGCCAAAGGTTTTGCACAAACCCAAGGCATTGATTATGAGGAGACATTTTCTCCTGTGGCTAAGATGCCAACAATCAGAGTATTGGTGAGTATAGCTGCATCAAAAAATTGGAACATGTACCAATTAGATGTAAAGAATGCTTTCTTGAATGGATGGATATCTGAAGAAGTCTACATGTCACAACCACTTGGCTAGGAAGATCCCAAGAAGGTAAATTATGTTTGTAAATTGAAGAAGGCTCTATATGGATTGAAGCAGGCACCTAGGTCATGGAACTACAGGTTGACAACATACCTCCAAGACCAAGGGTTTACTATGAGCAAGGCAGATACTTCATTGTTTATCAAAAAGAGCAATTCAAAGGTAATCTATCTCTGTGTTTATGTTGATGACATCATCATTACAGGTAATGATGTCCAAGGAATTAGAAGCATAAAAAATCAGATGATGAAGGAATTCAAGATCAATGATCTTGGATTATTGAAGTACTTTCTAGGACTTGAATTAGTTTATACTAATTCAGGTATATATATCACTCAGAAGAAGTATGTGTAGGACATGTTAAAAAAGTTTGGCTTGCAGGATGCTAAAATAGCAAGTACTCCAATGGAAGTCAACCTAAAGCTAAGTGCTCATGAAGGGGATGAAGTCCAAGACATTACAGGATATCAAAGTATGGTAGGTAGTTTGAATTATGCTACCTTAACCAGAATTGACATAGCATATGGAGTTAGTGTGCTAAGTCAATTCATGCACAAACCAAGGATACCTCACCTTGAGGCAGCAAAGAAGATCTTGAAGTATCTAAAGGGAACTCAGAACCATGGTTTGTATTTTCCTTATACATCAGATATTGATATTAAAGTGTATTCAGATGCAGATTGGGCAGGATGCAAGGATGATAGGAGGAGCACATCAGGATACTTATCTTTTGCAGGTGATAAACCTAGCCAAGAAACAACCAAGAGTGGCATTGTCATCCACTGAAGCAGAGTATAGAGGGCTAGCCAATGCCACTCAAGAAGATATTTGGTTAAAGCTTTTGTATACAGAGCTAGGCCTATACACTAGGCCCCCAATTATCTTTGGAGACAACACAAGCTCTCTTCACCTTGTAGCTAATCCAATATATCATGCTAGAACAAAACACATAGAGGTTCATTACCACTATGTGAGAGAGAAGTTGTTAAGCAAAGACATTCAGTTGACCTATGTGTCTACTAATATGCAATGTGCAGATTTACTCACTAAAGCTTTGGATGGAAACAAATTATGCAGATTCAAATCCATGATTGGATTGCAGGATGTGATTGAAGATTGAAGATGAAGACTTAAGCCAAAGTGTTTGGCTTGAGGGGGAGCTGTTGGTGCAATTCAAGCCTTCACAATTTGTCTTGGATTACTTCATGAAGACAACACTTGAGGGAAGGACCATAGGAACTTATACTTATAAGTTCTTACCATTTTGACTCCTTGTAAAAGTCTAAGTGACTTGGAATCTTATGGATACACCTACTTGATAGATTCGTGGAAAAGTAGAACTTATGATTGAGGGAATATCTCCTTACATTTAGATACTAGATTGAAGGGAGCCAAGAATTCAAATTTGAATTCAAACTCTTGCTCACTTCATATATAAGATGTATCTAGAAAAGTTGCGACACAACAGTCCATTCTCCCGAGGCTAATCTCATCTATCCTTGAGTGTGTGAGCTCTACTCCATAGCTTACAACTCTGAGTACCTTTTGGAAATGTCTATCATGCCAATGACATTGTATATCAATGTGAATTAATATATATATTTACATACATCATCTCTGTTTTCTCTGAGTACTCACTTCAAAGTCTGTCAACTTCAAAGAGGCATATCTCAGTGCCTACCCCACCAAATCAAGTGATTCAAAGCTTTGTAGATCCAGCTCACAGCATACTACAAGCATACAAAGTTTGAAGCAACTTGGTTCAGCCAATTTCAAGAAATCGCGGTCGAAGTGCTCACTGGTATTTGTCTGCATACTTCCTAAAAAGTCGGGAGTGTCCATAATTTTGCTAAAGTGATTTCTCCCTGTATAGTTTATCATTTTGAATGATTCCACTTGAAAATGGTAGCTTACTAAGCTAATAGAATACCTCTAGAAGGAATTTTGCAAATTGTAAGTGTACTGGTCATACTGAGTATAACTCTGAGCAGGTATCAACACCAAAATAGCAAGTTTTTCTTGGATTTGTGAAGTATCAAGTAGTCTGTTTTGATTTGATCACTACACACATCGTTTGCAAAGTACATATATGATCTCTTGGTATCATTTGGAAGCTAAGGGTGTCTACTAATCATATCTGGAGTCACTGAGGGCTGGTGCAAAGCAGGATTAGCAGCACCTACTCAATCTTCTGGAGGATCCATCCATCTTTCCCAACAAAGATCACATACAAGCAAGCACATCGAGAGGTGGATCATCAAGAAGAAATAAAGATGTACCTAGGTTTGATGAAGAAGTGTATTGAGATACACATGAAGAATGTGAACCAAGAAGGTCAACCAGATTGGGAAGAAAACCAACAACTTCTAGATTTTTTTTTTTTTTTTTTTTTTTTTTTTTTTTAGCTTAGGAGCATGTAGAACATATGTATATAAGTCAATTTTAGTGAAGGATAAAAAAATTGAACGTGATTTGTAAGTCCTAAGTGAGTACATACGCAATCGGGGTAATCTCTAAGAGAGATGGTGATGAAAGGTCACTCACTATAGTAGATCTTGGCATGGCAATGAGCAGAATGAGGTCAAACCATTTTTTACACATCTTCTCTAATAGTAAACACATATTTGTGCAGAAGGATTTGAGCCAGAAAAAGTCTAATCAATTTCATAATAGTATGATAGTTAGTTGAAAGTTATGAGTTTTCTGGTGTAATTTTGTATGAACTTCTAAGATTTTGATCTCACAGTATAGTGTAGCATTTTTCATGAGCGAAATCTCATATTGAAGTTACTATCCTCAACAACAATCAACCAAAAGATATTTGCAAAATGGGATGTGTACTTAGAGAAATGAGTCTAATAGTGAAGGCATGTCAAATCGATGAAGGTAATTCATAGTTTTTAGACATAGTGCAACTCCTAAAGATACTTCAAGTTATTCACAAGGTATTACTTGAGATTTTTGCTTGAAATATGTTGCTTACTATAACTAAAAAGCTCTATTAGTAATTGAGCACAAGAATCATAAATATTTCAGTTAGATTAGAGAAGATTTGAAGCTAGAAGAAAAGGTGTAGATTTTTGAAAGGTGAATTCTCAAATTCACTAAGTGAAGTGAAAATTTTTTTAGAATTGAACTGTTTCTGAGATATTTGTGATTATAAAGGTCTTCTAACATCACATTAGCTTAGTTCTTGTGGTTTTTCATACACCAAGAATTTCTAGAAGGAAGAAAAAAGAGAGAAAGCTATCTTCTAAAATTGATGTATGCCAGCTTGTTAAAAGTAGTTTGTGCATGCTTGCTTGTTCAGAAAGTAGTAGAAGACACAAAAAAGTAGTTGGAACTCTCATATACGCAGGCAATAGTAGAAAACATATCTCGAATGATATTGGAGTAGTAAGCAAGTTCTATAACAAGGTTTGCCAAACTCATTGGCAGGCACATATATGGATGCTAAGGTATGTGAAAGGAACCATTGATTATGGTGTTTTAAGAGGAGAGATAATCTCTCATTGGATATTATGACATCTTATCAACAATAATGGGAGAGAGAATTTTCATTGAAACTTTCCAAAACTTCGTATTGGACCAACGAAGTAGTTTTTTTTAGGTTGAGCATTGAGGCGGGTGTTAGATATATACTCAATACTACACCCTCAAGTAACAACAAATGATCCGTGGTGTTCTAAGTTGTAAGTACCCATTATGAGGAGAGACATTGTGAGAGCTCAAACATTTATGGAACCCTAACTTCAATGTTCAATGAGGTTTATGTGTGACCATTGATGGTAATAGACGTTCTTTCTGAACCTAGCCATGAGTTTAAGTATGGCATTAACTTTTCAGCCACTAGATTGCTATTTAAAGCAAAAATCAAGGATTTGTGGTGTTACATGGTTTCCTAGAGAACCTTAACAGGTGGGAGGGGGAGGGGGCAGTGCAGATGGGGGCTTGCCCCTTTCGTAGGGTCAAGGGAGCCTATCCACCCAGTCTAGAGGTTTGACATGCTAGGACTTTATCTATACAGATTCCTAACATAAAAACATAATCGTGGCCTATGAAAATATTTACACACCATTTGTGCAATAGTTAGACCTTCATCTAGAGTCAGTGTGGATCACCATCTAAGTTCCATGTTGGGAGTGCACAGGTGGACAACACCATGTTTGTAGCTACATTGCTCTTCGGTATTTGAGAATTTGAGTTCTCTATCTCTCATTTTGCATCTTTCTCTATCTCCATTTTTTCTCAAATTTATTTATTGGTATATTTTGTGCGATTGTTTCTTAAAACCCATACCTAAATCATAATGCACACCATCTTTATTTGCACCTGATTAGTTGGATCTAGTAATAAGCATGGAAGAACTAAAAAATGATGTAGTAGAAAGCATCCCTATTGGATTCACTAAATTTTGATCTAGCTTAAAGTATTATGAAAATTTTGAAAATTTCAAGCATGTTCATATCCTTCTTTTCATTATTTCGTTCATCTAGATGCATTTTTATGCATGGATAAATAACTAAGGTAATATATTTATCAGACTAAGTAGAATCGGCTCTTATAGATCTAAGTTTGATAAATTCTCATTGATCAAGAAACAGTGAAAATGACTGTAGAATCTATCTTGAGATTTCTTGTCTCAATATTCAAAACTAATAGCTTTCCCTAGAGACTTTCTAGAGATCTCCCTCTCCTCTAAACATTCACTTATGCTTTTTAGATTTTAAATGTTAGGAACCATTTAAGAATTGGTATACATTTTTGTTATACCAATCAAGACTTAAGTACCACTTTCCATGGTTTGGGGCTTACTTAGGAACTATTCAAGAGAATCTTTTTTTGCTCTTTCTAAACTAACTTTAAATCTTTTTTTTGCTCTTTTTTTTTACCTTTAAAAGATTTCCCTTTATCAAAGTGTTCCAATCCCTAAATGGTTATATCTAACTTCGATGGTTGCCACTACTTCCAAGCTTCAGTTCAAGGTTACTCCAGAAACCTCTTGGAATGTGTCCAAAAGATACCATATCAAATTACAATGTCCCATATTATTTTTCTTGCACCTATGTGGATGCAACGTCTAGAGTTCCATACCACCATACTTCACATCCAACGGAAATGTGCTCATTATGTTTATCTTAAAATCTTGATACAACACTCCATATATCTTTAGAATACATTTTGATCTAATTAATTAAATGGATTCTTGCATCTAATTAAACCATTTTTTTTTACTTCTTTCACTTTTAGAAAATTCCCACTTCAAGTGCAACTTCCTTGAAATGCACTAATTTGAACTACATTTGAAAACTCCAGAAATAACCACTTACGTTTAGACTTTCTAGGAATTAAATGCTTTTTTACATGGATTTAACCAAGTTACTATTCTTGGATCTTTCCAACCAAAACACTTGAGCGAATGAATTTTAACAATCCCTTCAAGGGATTTTTTATTTATTCCAATATATCCTTGAAACTAGGATTATATCATTTAGTAGAAGATACTCTAGTCTATAAAATTTTAAGGTCTCTCTAGGGACTTTCCTCGTGCCAAAACCTTTCATGCGAAAGTGTGGAGACATCAAGACCGAGTGCCAATGATGAGAAATGGTAGTTTTTTAATCCACTCGAGAGCATGACTACCCATATACTCATTCCTCTCCTTTATCCATGCAATACACCCACTTGGGTGTGCACATGAGTGACACATGGCACTTATGTGCTACTCTACATAAGAAGAGGTTCACAACCTCTATGACCTTTAGTTATAGTACATTTGCTTCCCCTTAAGTCCATCTTTGTCCTCAAAAATGGTATTGGAAGGCATAGATGAATAGTCCTTGAAGTAAGATGGTATGAAAAAATTTGAGATTAACCAATGGCTGACGAATCACCCCCTTGACAAATTCGATACTTCCATCGATGGTACCTTGTAGTTGTTGGGGACGTAAGGGGATAGGGCACACAACCACACACAGTCACCAAAGTCTTTGTCCTTGAAATGTGTTGTGCATGCACGCATACAATGGTGAAATTTCCTTGCATACCCTCATCCTTCAAGTTGCAATATTTATGAATTTGCAAATAGATGTATTAGATATATTTGGCCTAGTTTTTGGTAACGAGTAAGGGTCACATACGTGTTTGTTCATGGAAATGTTTGGATTATGCATCAAATTCGTGTATATGGTTTACAAAAATAAATATTGGATGCACATGAATAAATCACTTGCAAACCATAGTCATGATTCAAGTGGAATGCATCCAATATGTTTTGACAATGTGTATGTACAAGAACAAACATGCACGGAAATTTCAAATCATTTTTTGAGCAAATAGAGTTTTGAACCGGAATTTTTTCATGCTTTAAAAAGGATTTCAAGTTTTTAGTGCTTATGCATGCTAAGCATATTCGATAAATATGTACATGATTTTTGGCATGCACTATGTATGCAAGTCAATGAAGCGTCTCAAATATGCATGGGTTTATGGGATAAGAGGGAAATCAAGTTTATTAAGTTAATCTTTCTTTAGGACTTGACTTTGAAAGCATAGAAGAATAATGATACTTGAGCCAATTGGCCATACTAAACCATTCAATTCCTATGTTGTTCTCTTATTACAAAGAAAAAAACCAAATATTCCTACATTGGTGGAATCCTTAAGCTTAAAGTCTCTCTTATGTATTTTCTTAAATTCCATAAAACCCATGTCATGTTCGATCTTTTTTTTTTGTTTTCTTGAATCTTGCATTAGCCTATTGATGCAAAGGTGTAGTCATGTGAATTCGAATACCAACTGTTTCAAATTTTGCTTTCCAAAAGTTTGATGTGAAACTAGAGTCTCTATAAAAAAATTATGTTTTTAGGCGTTTTTTGCAATCTAAAAATTCCTTTTACAAAAAAATTTTCAACATTCAAGGTAGTATCATTTTTTTCATAGGAAAGACATGTGCCATCTTGGTAAGTTGCCCAACCACCACAAATATAGTTTCATGTTCTTTCTTTGTGACATGTAATTTAGTGATAAAGTCCATAGAAATAGACTCCCACTAATTTTTTGGAACATCCAAACGTTGAAACATTCTAGGCATCCTTCTAATCTCAGATTTCATCTCTTGACACTTTAAAAATTCACTCACATACTTTCTGACACTTTAAACATTCACTCACATACTTTCTTATATCTCGCTTTATACATGGCAAAAAATAAGATTCTCTCATCTTAACAAAGGTCTTGGAATAACATAGATGTGCAAAAAGAGGTGCATCATGTGTTGATATATTTAGGTAGTGATGTGTCTGAACACACTAGGACTGCTCGGGCAATTTTTCCCTCTTTAGGAGGTCCCTCCCCTTGTATATGTTGGAGTAAGATGCCTATGGAAGCATACAAACAACACAAGGAAAAAGAAGAAGCTTGGAGCATGACACACAATACTGAATGAATTACCACTAGAATGTACAAAGACAAGTGGCCCATTAGGGCAATAGGCGTATATACATGCCGGGGGTAAAAAAACCTCCTAAAGAGGGAAAAAATGTGCCCCGACGATCTTAGAGTGTTCACACACATCACTACCTACATATATCCACAAATCCCCTGTGGGAGTGATGCGATGAACAAGGAGCTGGCAGTCATGTATAAGGAAGTGCCAAGCTATGTGGAATCAATCCATGAAAGGAAGTAAGCCCAAATCTTAGTGGAAACCTTAAAACTTCTCCCTAGGTAAAGCCTTCGTAAAAAGGTCTGCAATGTTCTCCTACATGGGCACGTATGCCAAGCTGATCTCCCAAGCTGAGAACCTCTCCCTGACATAATCATAATGCACCTCAATGTGCTTAGTGCGAGCATGGAACACAGGGTTCCTCGCAACTGCCAATGCACTCTCACTATCAGTGAAGATGGTGGTGGTAGAAGAGACCAACACCCAAATCAGCCATAAGGTGTCTGAGCCACACACACTCAACAGTTGGTGTGAAAGTTGCGCTATAGTCAGCCTCAAAACTGGAAGTGGCCATAGTAGCCTGCTTCTTGCTCCACCAAGATATACATGAGCTTTCAAGCATGAAGAAAAAGCCACTACTGGACACACAAGTGTCATAACAACCAGCCAATCACTCCCAAAAAAAGCATGCAAATCTGGCGGTAGTGATCCCCCCTTGGGATAAAACAATCCAAGTAGCCCAGTATCACTCAAGTAGCAAAAGATGCACTTAACCACCTACCAATGCTTGACACCTGGGCAATTCATAAACGTGCTCATCTATGAGATAGCAAACAGAATATGTGGCCAAGTAATGCATAAGTAAATCAAGCATCCAACAACCTGCTGATAGAGAACAACATCAAATGCATCTCTAGCATCATGAAGACTCAATCGTAAATTTGTCTCCATAGGAGTGGAAATAGGCTTACAGTCTTCAAGGCCAAAATGCTACAATAATGTGAAAATATATTTCATTTGACACAAGGCCATTCCACCATCAACTTGCATAAATTGAATGCCCAAATAGTGATGCAAATGCCCCAAATGAGACATCTCAAATGAGGCATGCAAATCAGCCTTAAAATAAAAAATATATGTGTCATGAGGACCAGTGAGCAGCATGTCATCAACATACACAACAATGATCAGAAGCATATCATTAGCACGCTTAATATATAAGGTGCTTTTAGTTGGACTATTCATAAAACCATGTGCAATGAGATAGGCATGTATCTTTGCATACCAAGCACGTGGTGCTTGCTTTAAACCATATAATGCCTTCTTTAACCTTCACACCTCGTTTTATGCCCTTTTTCCACAGAGCCATGGGGCTGAAGAACATACACTTCTTCATCCAAGTCACCATTCAAAAATGTCTTTTAATGTCCAACTAATGTACATACCAACCATGATGAGCTGCAAGTGCACAGATGCTATAAACAGTAGTCATTGGGCAAGTAGGAGCAAAGGTTTCATCAAAATCAATGCCTCTTTCATGCACATAACCCTTTGCAACAAGCCTAGCCTTATACCTGTCAACTATTCCATCACATTTACGCTCAAGCTTGTATACCCAATTTGTGCCAATGGCCTTCTTATGAGGAGGCAAGTCACATAAAGACCAAGTACCATTTTTCATGATAGCATCATATTCAGATTGCATTGCAGCCATCCAATGTTTAGAATTTTGTGCTTCATCAAACAAAACAGGTTCACTCACATCATCACAAAGACTAGAGGCAACCATAGCATAACAATCTGATGCAAAAGAGGCACTATGAGAGCCTAAGTGAGTATGATATAACAGACATGCATCTAACTTTTTATCACGCAAAGTCTGCAGCAACCATTTTGGCGTAGTTTTTGCTTGTTCAATATTAGCTCTCTCATCAACAAGTGCATCATGTAAATGTGCATCAGAAATGGAATGATCTGCATCATCACATGAAACCTGTAATTGCTGAGAAGTTGCCTCATTAGGACCAGCACTAGACTGTCCACCTGTAAAAAGAGGGAGCAAAGTATCATACATGTCTTTGGAGCTAACAAATATCTCCTTATTACATGAAAGCAATGGCTGAATAGCATCTTCCATAAAAACAACATCACGGCTAACCAGAATTCATTTAGTATGTGGATGATACAGACGATAGCCTTTACTTTCAGAACTATACCCAACAAAAATACATTCTACTACTTCATCATCCAATTTTCTGCGATGTTGTTCAAGCACTAATGTGTATGCCACACAACTAAAAACACGCAGATGAGCAAGAGATGGCTTGCGTCCATGCCAAGCCTCATATGGAGTGATAGACTGTAGCGCTTTAGTGGGACATTTGTTAAGTACATATGCTGCTTACATTATAGCCTCAAGCTAGAACCTATGTGGTAAAGCCTGACTCTTTACCATACACCTCGCCATCTCCATGAGTGACTTGTTCTTTCCTTCAACAACTCCATTGTGTTGAGGTGTATATGGCACTATACACTATACTTTTCAATGCATACCCTCATCCTCCAAGTTGCAATATTTATGAATTTGCAAAGATGCATTAGATATATTTGGCCTAGTTTTTGGTAACGAGTAAGGGTCACATACGTGTTTGTTCATGGAAATGTTTGGATTATGCATCAAAATCGTGTATATGGTTTACAAAAATAAATATTGGATGCACATGAATAAATCACTTGCAAACCGTAGTCATGATTTAAGTGGCATGCATCCAATATGTTTTGACAATGTGCATGTACAAGAACAAACATGCACGGAAATTTCACATCATTTTTTGAGCAAATAGAGTTTTGAACTGGAAATTTTTCATGATTTAAAAAGGATTTCAAATTTTTAGACCTTATGCATGCTAAGCATATTCGTTAAATATGTAGATGATTTTTGGCATGCACTATGTATGCATATCAATGAAGCGTCTCAAATATGCATGGGTTTATGGGATAAGAGGAAATCAAGTTTATTAAGTTAATCTTTATTCAGACTTGACTTTGAAAGAGTAGAAGAGCTCCATTTTCCTTTGCCCTTCTGACTAGCCAGGAAAGCTTGATCTGCAACACACATAATAGATCTGTTGTACCTAGAGTAGTCTTCCTGCAACAAAATAGAAACTAATTCTTCTAATGTTAAGGCATTTGGATTGCCTTTCATCATCCAAAAAAGTATAGATGCAAAACTCTGATATGAGTCGAGAAGACCATTCAGAAGGGTCTGCACAAGTGAACTCTCAGAAAGAACTTCATTTTCAAAAATCAACTATTCCTTAAAATCGTTGATCTTTGTCAAAAAAATGTCCATAGAATCACCATCATTCATGTGCTCATTCTCCAACTATTTTCAGAGGTAAGCAACACGAGCCTCATTCCTAGCCTAGTACAATGTGGAAAGTGTATCCCAAGCATCCTTACCTATTCTGCAAGAGCGAATGTGAGGAATAATGGCATGTTTGACAGACAAAGCTATCAATGCATGTGCGTGAGCATCTCTACCATCCCAATGAATTTTCTCTACAGTAGGTGAAACAAAAACAACAGCATGAATAGGAATTTATAGAATAACACCATCTTCGACACCATTAGGATCAGCTTCAGTACATGTATTTGTAGTACATGTATTTGTAGTACATGTATTTGTAGGTGTAATAGGATGTCTTTCAACACCCTGCACAATGTTCTAGAGTCCTTATGCAACCAATACATGTCACATCATATAAACCCATAATGGGTAGTTGGTACCATCCAACTTATCCTCAATAGCCAACATATGGAATACATCACTGCTTTCAGCTGTGGCCAGTGACTAAAATACCTTGATACAAAAAATTGACTATATCTTAAAAAGTTGAGGAAAATTGCCCATACGGATTCTACTAAACCTGTAGTAGACCTCGAGACGCTTATACTAGCAAACCAAAACAGGTAGATATCTTTGGCATAGAAAGACAAAATAGCCTGCACAAGCAGTATGATAGTGCGTTTGGAGGCTCAAACGAGCTCAGATCACGATTTCGGCACGACAAAGCGAAGCAGTTTTGATCTCTGAAAAACCCTGAGTATGCTCACCATATTTTGTGTGATTCTGAGACTGTGATCAGAGGAGTGTCAACGATGCCCTAGATGAAGCGGCAATCTGCTATGATATCAATCTTGGAGTCAGATGTCTATGAAAGCACTTGAACAGCACAAGGAAAAAGAAGAAGCTTGGAGCACAACACACAATACTAAATGAATAACCACTAGAATGTACAAAGATAAGTAGCCCGTTAGGGCAATAGCCATATATACAAGCCGGGGGAAAAAACCTCCTAAAGAGGGAAAAAAGTGCCCCGGTAGTCCTAGAGTGTTCACATACATCACTACCTAAGTATATCAATAGTATATATGCCTATAGCCCTAATGGGTTACTTATCTTTGTACATTCTAGTGGTAATACATTCAGTATTGTGTGTTGTGCCCCAAGCTTCTTCTTCTTTCGTGTGCTGTTTGCATGCTTCTCCAGACATCTAACTCCAACAAATGGTATCAGAGCAGGTCACCACTTCATCTAGGGCATTGTTGACACCCCTCCGGTCATAGTCTGAGACTTGCACAAAATTTCGCGAGCATACTCAAGTGATTAAGATATCAAAATTGCTTCACTCTATGGTGTCAAAATCGTGATCTGAGCTCGTTTTGGCCTTCGAACACACTACTATCATAGGGCTTGTGTAGGCTATTTCATCCTTTTGGGCCAAAGATATATACGGGTTTCAGTTTGCTAGTATAAGAGTCTCAAAGTTTGTTACAGGTCTAGCAGAACTCCTCAGAGTAGTTCTGTTGAACTTCTTCAGATATAGTCATTTTTTTGCATCAGGGTATTTTAGTCAATGGACATGGCTAAAAGCGATGATGTATTCTGTATGTTGGTTGTTGAGGATAAGTTGAATGGTACCAATCACCCATTGTGGGCTTATATGATGCGACATGTATTGGTTGTAAAAGGACTCTGGAACATTGTGCAAGGTGTTGAAAAACATCCTATTACACTTGCAAATACAGGTATTGAAGCTGATGCAGATGGCATTGAAGATGGTGATATTCTTTAGATTACTATTTGTGTTGTGCTTTTTGTTGCACCTACTACAAAGAAAATTTGTTGGGATGGCAGAGATGCTAAGGCACATGCATTGATAGCCTTATGTGTCAAATGTGCCATTATTCCTCACATTCAATCTTGCAGAACAACTAAGGATGCTTGCAACACACTTACCACATTGTACGAGCCTAGGAATGAGGCTCGTATTGCTTACCTTAAAAAACAGTTGAGAGTGAGAATATGAATGAAGGTGATTCTATGGACAATTTTCTAACAAAGATCAAAGACTTGAAGGAACAATTGATTTCTGCTGATGAAGTTATAACAGATAGCTCACTTGTGTAGAATAGTCTAGGCAAAATAACTCCATTATGCATGTTGTAGATCAAGCTTTCTTGGTTAGTGTTGGAAGCAGTCAAGGCACCCAAGGACCCACAAGACAAGGAAGCCAAAGAAGGGAGTCGGAGCAAGGATCAAGCAGGCAAAGTAGTCAATGCAGATCTGGCAAATAGGCCCTTGAATTTTTCCAAATATTTCCCAAATAGTGATTTTAGTCACTCCACACCATTGTAAATACCATTTCACCTTTTTGTAGCTCCATTTTGTGCAAGCGAAGGAGTCCTTGAGCTTGAGGAGCATTAGAAGTACCTACCTATCAATTTTCATAATTTTTTGAGCTTGTTTGAGCCTCCAAATTAGCTTAGGAACCTAATTTTTAACTAGGCCGGACACTAGGTCTGGATAGGACCAAAGCTAGTCAAAAACTATAAAAAGAGCTAAAGAGCTCATTTTGGAGGTTAGCTTGTTGTAGATTTGAACTTGTATGAGACTTTTTGAGTAATCTAAAGAACTCCATTGTTTCTCTCTTTGTCTTGCGTTGTGTGCGCATGCGTGTGTACGTGTGTGCATGTTTGTGTGCTTCTCACTCACACACTTGTGCCATCACTTGTTCGAGGTCTTCATACCAAAATCCTCATGTCTTCCCGGATTGACATTAAAGGAGGTGCTACTCATCACTGAGCTACACCAAATTTTGGCGCCGTTGCCGGGAATCGAGCTTTGAGGACGAGCGTGTGATGGTAAGACATAGAGTTGAGACGTTGGGGTCATAGGTATTTTCATCACTTTTATCTATTTCCTTTTATTTTCATCACCATCATCGATCATCATCACCATCTCCCACCTCCATCTCCGTCATCGTGAAAATTTCAGTTTTTGGTCATATCAGCATACCCATACTATTCCGCTCATTTCACAAGTGAGCAAGAGGGCGTTTGCATGCTTGTGCTATTGCATGTTTTTCTGAGATTTTTTGCAGGAACCAGCATCCCCACTAGCTGTACCAGCTCCAACAGGTAAAATTTTTTATTGTGCAAGTCCCAAGGTGTTGAACTGTGTCAATCGCGACGGACAGAAAAAGTGATCCTTTTGCTAAACTAAGTGCATAAATGTGATGTGTAGGCCTAGAGCATCTTGAATATGTGTTTGAAATTTTAAAATTCCTCAGTTTTCTGCGACAAACGATGATGGACACTTGCTGACGGACCTGTCAATCGCGACCGGAACGTCAATCGTGACCGACATAGTAAACGATCGATTGACCACGACCGACAGACTTTTCGCGTGCCACGTATCAATCGCGATCGACCCATCAATCGTGACTGACAACCATGGTAGACTTGTCAATCGCGATCGACACATCGATCACGACTGAGACATCAATCGCAATTGACAGACCACTCGATCACGATTGACGGGAAAATTTGGCATTTTTTAGGGCAAGATATATTTGGTCTATTTTTTGGCTAATATTTGGGAAACACCAAGGGTTATTAGAGTATTGCGAGGCCGCTACAAAGGTAATTTGAGAAACCTTGTCTGCCTGTTAGCCTGTTTTAACCCTATTTTAGCTCTAGAACCCTGAAGTGGCATAACTTTCTCATACAAAATGCGTTTGCTATGATTTTGGATTATTAGATATAGTATTTTGAAGTTGAACATAACCCAAGGGAAGAAAACTAAGGGATCTTTAGGATTGTTTTCCATAAAGCCAAAGAACAATTTGATCTCTAAATTGCATGAATGAAGATGGTTTGTTGTGTCAATTGAATTCAAATCTTGAGCTAACTTTGGGACTTTTACAGGTCCTTTGATCCATTATTCACATTACTCTAGCTCTGAGACTAGTGAATCAGAGATGTCTCAAGGTATGGAGAGACCCATAGGAAGTTCATGCGTGCCATACTTACAAAGGGTCGAAGGTCCTTACAAGACGCAACTCGAATACCTTAGGACCAACCGATTAGGTGCGTGCATCTATGAGGACAGCCTAGGAAGATCTGTGGTCCAGATCAAAAACCTAGATCAACCCATTGGACTAGAACATCCAGCAGTCAAGTTTGAAAATGGAGCATACCTGGACAAAGAAGGAACCATAGACGTAGTCACCAGCCACTCAGATAGGACATACAAATTTGGTAATGTGATCCTAGAAACAGACATAGGTGACCTAGAGCAAGGAAACATAGGTGGAGAGCCTAAAACACCTCGAGGCAAATCAGTTCTTACTAGAATTATCACACCAGAGTGGATTTCCCAAGACAATAAGAGCATAGATCTGCTCTTGAACCGAGAGACTGATGAAGCCTTTTGGAGGTATAAGCCTGATCAGCCAAATGAGGTAGGAACGATCACAATCTATGAGTTCAAAGATCCTGATAGCCCAGACAAAGTGACCTATTTAGACAATACTTCGGAGAGGATCTTTGTGGTCACAGAACATGGTAGGCATGCCTACACTTGGAAGGGTGAATTTATTTTTCCCTAACCAAGGTGTAATGTCTCTTATGGCCACCAAGGAGCTGGAACATCCCAAGCTCATGGAGCTCAAAGAGATAGAAGTAGAGACAAGCTAGAGGTAAGCTTTGCCAACCGACTGGGAAGAGAAAGAATAAGAACAGAGATGGATAGAGTAGAAACTGAGAGACCTAGAGCCCCAAGAAACAAAAGAACTGCTGATGATTTTTTTTTGCTAAGGCCTACGTAAGTCTTGAGAGCTGAACAAGTTGAGGACCTATTCACACAATACAATGCCTTTGGTCTAACTCTAAGGAACACAACCCTTACATGGTTTCAACCGCTAAATGAGAGATGGTTCAGGAACATAGTCCAACTTCTAGAGGCATTCATTATTGAATTCTGTAAGAGCAGGATACGACATAATACCTCCTCATTGATTCATAACTTCAAACAAACACCTCAAGAGACAGTTAGACTTGCAGGAAGAAGATTTAGGCAATACTTAGAGAGGTGCCCTATTCCAAAGCTACCTACTCCAGCCAAAAAAGTGGAATTATTCCTAGATGGGTTATTTGTTGGAGAATTCCTCTCCTATTCGCAATGGAAATCGTAGAAGACCTTCTCAGGATCAAGACTTTTACCAATAGTAGAACCTTCAAATGAAAACTAGTACCAACTGAAAAATGCAATGAACTTGTAACTTTGGTCACTCAAACTAGACACCTATAGCTTTCAAATGAGCTATCAAACACTCAATTTGGAGTAGATTTGGTTTGACAACTCTTTGATACAAAACAGGCTACCTGTCCACTCAGTTATGCTAAAAACTGGAGTTCACTAAAAACTAAATAACTCATAGAGCATAAATAATTTCATAAAATTCTTCTAGACAAAGGAATTAATTGAGATAATATTTCCAACAAATGTTTAAACACTAAAATTGGATACATATATTGGGAGATATGACTCTCACAAGTAGACTACCCAAAAATGGGTGTGCAGCTGGACATACTCTATGAGAGTGAACTGAACGAAATGACTCAAACCAAATGAACTAGCTACAAGGGGACTTCCATGCCTTCTTCCTCTATTCTTGAGTGTCTTCCCTTGCCTCTTTTATAGCCAAGTGACCATAAACTCTCATGATGAGTTTGAGAGCTCTTCTCCATCATTTCTCCACTATGTTGGACAACCACTCCTCTTACAGTTCAGTTTTTGGATTTGATTCTCTTTTGGCCTCCACTACTTGCTGAAGTAAATGCTTCCATTTTTCATTTTTGTATTTTCCTTCTACTTGAAGAAAATACTTTTTGAAAAAATATATACGAGCTTATTTCTTTATTTTTAACACTCCCCCTCAAGCTCACATGTGAGCTTGCACCTTCAGCCATATCCTCCAAGTTGATGTCATCCTTGAACCTTTTTTGCTTAGAAGCATCTAAGGACTTTGTAAACATGTCTACAACCTGGTCATTAGTTCCAATGAACTTTATATCCACATCCTTGCTTAAAACTTTTTCTCGAACATAATGATAATGCACTTCTATGTGCTTGCTTCGTGCATGAAACATTGGATTGTTTATCAAGTGAATGCTTGACATGTTGTCACCATAAATTGGAATGGTCTCCACCTGCACATCAAGATCACTCAAGGGCTTCTTAATCCATATACCTTCACAAGTTGCAAAGGCTAATCCTCTATATTCAGCTTCTATTACCAGCCACTGATGGTTGTTGTGATGGTCCCCATACATCCATGTGTATCAAGTCGAGGACATTCCTTGCCACATATTTGCTCTTCTTGAATGGTTTTCGAGTTTTCTTTCCTAGTTGGCATGCTTCACAAAACTCATGTAGTCCAGCATCATTGAATCTTGGAAGACCTCTTACCACTTCATGGTTGCTCATGTCCTTGATCTTGGGAATGTTGATATGTCCAAACCTTTTGTGCCACAAATCGATTTCAGCAATCTTCTTGTTTCCAAACTGAATATACATCACCTTTCCATGTGGTTGTTGAATGTCCAAGGTGAACATCCTACCTTCTTTTCTTCCTTGAGCAATGATCTTGAATCCTTCTTTTGGATTCTTTATAAAGTAGCCTTTTTCATTGAAGATAACATGATATCCTTTCTCTACCATTTGTCCTACTGAAATCAAATTCTTTGCAATAGTAGGAACATGAAGAACGTCAGCCAATACCTTCTTATCTCCAAGCTTGATATCTCCAACATGCTCAATTGCGTGTTGAGTTTCATCGCCGGTCTCCACACATCCTTTTCCACTTGGAGCTTGTAGCTTTGTGAATAAATCTCCTTGGCATGTCATATGGTTGCTGCAACCTGAATCTATGAACCATTTTTTATCATCACTTCTCGAGTTGTTGTAGTCATGCTTCATGGCAAGCATGGTTTGCTTGTCCCCTTCACTTGATGTACTCACATAGTTATTTTGGCTCCTTTGGTTGCCTCCATTCAGCCTTCCATTCTTTTGCCAACAATCATTTGCATAATGTCCTAGTTTACCACAATGATAACATGTTATACCTTTATGAGGATTGTATGAACCTCGACCTCTTCCTCTACTTCTTCCTCGACCTCTTCCATGTGTGTTGTCATTTGAGTTGTCCTTGTTGTCCTCCGAGTTGTGTTGGCTGAAATTTGTAATGTTGTAGCTTCTTCCTCTTCCTCTCGAGCCTCCTCTTGAGTTCCTTCCTCTACCTCGTCCTGCATATAACATTTGACTATGGCTCTCCTTACCTTTGTTGCCTTCTCCTTGTTGAGCAACCTCTTCAGCCACAAGATTTGGTATAATCTCATCGATTGTTGGTAGAGGATCTCTATAAGAATGTTTGTGATGAGGGGCTTCCACTTTTCTTCACTCCTCAAGCCATTGAGGGCTCTTTGGACGATGTCTTCCTCTTCTATCTTGCATCCAACTGATGTTAGCTGATCTCGAAGCTCCTTGATCCTCAATGTATACTCACTAATGCTTTGGTTTGTGCTTTTCTTCATGTTGTTGAGCTCGTTCTTGAGTTGCATCCTCCGAGACCTTATTGAGGTAGCATACACCTTCTCCAATGCTTCCCAAACCTTCTTGGCTGTTTCTAAGCTTTGCACATGAACAATCATAGTGTTAAAAATAACTTGTGAAATGAGGAACATCACCCTTCGATTCCTCTCTTCACAATCAGCAAATTGTCTCCTTTGTGCCGGAGTAATGTTGGGATCTTCAAGGTCCATCGGTTATGGATCATCTCCACTAAATAGACTCCATAAACCTTTACCTTTAAGGTAATTTTTCATTCTATACCTCCAAGACTGGAAATTGTCTTTGTCTAACTTCTCAACTTGTTGTCCTAAATCAACCATAGAAAACTTCCAAGATTGAAGTTTACCTGAAGTATGTTGTGGCGCTCTTTCTTGACTTCATGAAGCTCCCCCTTGATTTATAGCTTCTCATTTGCTTCAATTCAATTCCAATGCTTTGCCTCTTCAAACTCCAATGCTCTGATACCAATTGTTGGAGAATTCCTCTCCTATTCGTAGCGGAAAGTGTAGAAGACCTTCTTAGGATCAAGACTTTTGCCAATAGTAGAACCTTCAAATGAAAATTGGTACCAATTGAAAAATGCAATGAACTTGTAACTTTGGTCACTCAAACTAGACACCTATAGCTTTCAAATGAGCTATCAAACACTCAATTTGGAGTAGATTTGGGTTGGAAAGTCTTTGATACAAAACAGGCTACCTGTCCACTCAGTTAGGCTGAAACCTGGACTTCACTAAAAACTGAATAACCCGCAGTGCATAAAGAATTTCATAAAAGTCTTCTCGCAAGAGGAATTAATCGAGATAAGCTTTCCAACAAATGTTTAAACACTAAAATTGGATACATATATTGAGAGATATGACTCTCACAAGTAGACTACCCAAAAATGGGTGTGCGGCTGGATATACTCTATGAGAGTGAACTAAACGAAATGACTCAAACCAAATGAACTAGCTACAAGGGGACTTCCACGCCTTCTTCCTCTGTTCTTGAGTGTCTTTCCTTGCCTCTTTTATAGCCATGTGACCAAAAACTCTCATGATGAGTTTGAGAGCTCTTCTCCATCATTTCTCCACTGCTTTGGACAACCACTCCTCTTACAGTTCAGTTTTTGGATTTGATTCTCTTTTGATTGATTCTCTTTTGGCCTCCACTACTTGCTGGAGTAAATGCTTCCATTTTTCATTTTTGTATTTTCCTTCTACTTGAAGAAAATCCTTTTTGCAAAAATACGAGCTTACTTCTTTATTTTTAACATTATTGAGTACCAAATGGAGATCATATGTCTACCTGAAGGAGCCTAGGACTATAGAAGAATGTGTACGCATGTGTATAGACACAGAGGATAATCTAGGAGAGGAGTTGGAGCTTTCAAAAATTTACAAAGATTCAGATAGCTCTACCAGCATCTCTTCCAGAGAATCCACGTCTATTGAGGAACTTGTAGAGAAAGTAGCTCAGAAACTAGGTGTCTCAAGCAAACAGATACCCCGACTTACCCCAGCGAGACAATGCTACACATGTGGAGGTGACCATATGGTGAACGTATGTCCCATTATGGCTCAACCCCAGGTGAATCCTAGTAGCCAGTACTGCACCATAGAGTGAAGATACACCAACCACACCGCACAAGACTGCCCCTATAACAAAGCCCCAGCAACCCAATTAGCCACCCTATCAAGGGCAGCAGAGACCTCAACCAGTTCTAGCACCACAACCCCCTGCTCCAGCTAATGTGATTCCAATAAAGTATGCATTTCTAGAAGAAAATCTAAATAAATCCATAGTCCCAGTCACTCCATTGCTTTTAGAAGGTGACCCCAGTGATCAGAGTTTTGATTCTACACATATTGATAGCCCCCAGGCCTACTACATGCAGTCACCTGAGCATAGTGAGTCCTACTATTGTGAAGAACCAAGTGAACCTAGTTGGGATCCAGAGTATGTAAATATCATGTACACAAATCCCAACCCTAGACCTCAACCTAGGCAAGTAAGACCCCCATTCCCTAGAGGACCATGCTACAGATGTCAGGGAGATCACCTCATTCATGATTGCCCCATGCCTCCACCTACACAACCCCAGTCAGTAGCAATCTAAGGCTTTTTTCAAGTTTGCAGAAAAGAGCATCTCTTATGAGACTGTCCAAAGAACCCTAACAACATGCCAAAAATCAATCCTATCAAAGTTATTGGGCTAGTAGTAGACTCTACTAGGAGTGTAACTCTCACTGCACCAGTGCAAGTGGTCACCAGAGCTCAGGCTTTGTAGTAGAACCAAGGTTTAGGCCTAGAAAAAAGTGCCAAAATTAGTGAAACTGAGAGCATAACCAAGAAACGGACGAGAGCCTGGAAAGATAGTCGGGAAAGGATGAAAAGACAATGTTCCAAGAAGATGAGCGAATTAGAAGAGAGCATAGGAGAAACAAAGGCCAAAATTGTTGAACTCACCTCTCAAACAAACTCTCACATACCACCACCTTCCTCCCTACCACCACCTCATTCACCACCTTCCAACCTCCCGCATACAACTCCACCACCCCCTAGAGTAGGATCAGTATTAGTTGACCCCACTCCTCAAGACATAGACATGATGCTTAAGGTATATCAGGCCAGAATTCAAGAAGGGCCAACCATGACAGATCATGAAAAATGTTACCCTAGAGTTGATCTAGAGATAGAGAGAACCAAGCTTTGTACTAAAATGGTAGCGTTGGCTCAGACCATGTTTGAAGCTAGTCACCTCTTCAACTACTCTTGCTCAGCTAAAGCACAATTGCACTTTGATGGACTGTTGGAGAAGTTGGAGAGCATAATTGCAAGATCTGATAAGGAAGCCATCTCCAAAGGAAGAGCCAAGCTAAGTGAAAGAATAAACATCCCTCCCCAGGAAGCTTATGTGCCTAATTCCACTGAACTAGACACATCTTCTTCTATGAATCGATATTCACCAGAATTCCTGCGAGAGATTCAAGAAGAGAAATGGGCTAAAGAAAGTGAAGTCTCTCATCCCATTGAACTTGTGGATGACGCGCATGATCAATTCCCACAAGACATTCCTTCTATTTATGGAGAGCAGGAGAGTACCCAATCTCATGAGAGATTAGACTTCGAGTCTAACTCCTTACAGGAACTACCCCATTTCACTAGCCCATGGGAAGCTAAGTCTACATATATGAGAGCACCCACGGTCATGGTAAGAAACGAAGACTCAGTCATACCTAGGAATACACAAGTCGTAAAGAACACTAAAGTGTAGTGCAATCTCACTTTAGAAGAGCTACTCAAGGTTAAGCCAGAATTGTGGAAACATGTAGCCAAGCAAGTGGCAGAAGTAGCAAAACCTTGTTCCCAGGTAGGATCACATAGAACGGTGCCAGAAATACCTTTGGACAAGATAGGAGACATGAGCGAAGGAGAAGAAGGAAACACCTATCTTCCCATTACCCATCAGGGGTACACAACCAAGGCAATTTTGGACTCAGGTGCAAGAGTTGCAATTTCTACCACTTCCCTATGGAAGCGTTGGGGCAAGCCCGCACTCAGGCCAATGAGAATGAAATTGTAGATGATCGATGGTCACATTGAAAGACCCTTAGGACTGCTAGAAGGAATCACTCTCACTACATGTGGTGTTGAGTTTGAGCATACTTTTGCTATATGTGATTTTAGCAAGAATCAGGCCTATGAGATGATTCTGGGGAGACCATTTATGCGGAAGTTGTAAGTGGTACAGGATTGGGGAACCAATTCCTTGTACTTGCAACACTTAGGTGTCACGACCAAAGTTTATCTCAAGGACTATTCTCATAGAGACGTACCTCCCATCCATAGAGCCAAAGATGATACTGAGTCACTGCATTCCATAGGATCAGGATCCTCATGGATGCATGAAGACACTCACTTGTGGATGTGCAAAGTAGCAGTAGAAGAAGAGAAGAGGGAAAAAGCCAGAGAGGTAGGTGCGAAAGAAACCCATAGATCAGTTCAAGACCTAGCCTATGCACCTGTTGTATTTCCTGATGAAGAATTTGAACCTCACGACAGGGCATAAATTTTAGCAACTATGGATGTAGCCATCAACGAAGAACAATGGACACCCCACTGTGATGAGGATGGCTATGACATTTTAGTCTTTTCCATAGAGCCAACCATGGGAGATTCGGTTCTAGAAGAATGTGAACCTAGCACTGATGCATTTGAGGATGCAAGTGACTCCGACCTAGAGTCAAACATTATGGACCCGTCATTTGCATCAAATGAAGAGTACTTCTATGAGGTAGAAGCTCATCCTCAGAGACATGAAGAGCTTACAAATGATGTGAAGTTAACCACACAAGTGAGTGCCAAAAATGAAGGCAAGAAAAGAAAGAAGAAAGAAACCACATCAGAGGAGGAAGAATCTTTGTTTGAGGTCCCAGAAAATTTCAAGAAGTATGAGATAGATGATAGGAGAGTCATGGTGAGAATGCCTAAACAGGATGCTCAAGCAGGAGAGGCTTATGACAATAAAGAAACTACCAAGAAAATTGTGGTAGCCTTGGAAGAAGGAGAAGAAAGATCCACCTACATAGGACATGACTTGACAGAGGAAGAGGAGCAAGAGTTGATAGCCTTGCTAAGAGAATACAGAGATGTATTCGCATGGAGTTACAAGTACTTGAAAGGCATAGACCTTGACATATGCTCACACACGATTCCCATGACCTCAGATGCCAAACCGTCCAAGCAGAAGCCATACACCTATAATGATAATTACGCTGCTAAGATCAAGGAGGAGGTAGATAGATTGGTAGAAGTTGGAGTCATCTATGAGATTGAGCACACTGAGTGGGTATCCCCCATTGTAGTGGTGCCCAAGAAGAATGGGAAGTTACGTGTATCCATCAACTTGAAGAAGGTTAATGCAGCCACCATTAGAGATAACTATCCACTTCCTATCACTGAGCATCTACTAGAAAGAGCAGCTAGCAAGGAGGTGTACAACTTCGTTGATGGCTTCTCTGGCTATAATCAGGTAGCCATTGCTCCAAAAGATCAGCATAAGACGGCTTTTTTCACAGAGTGGGGCATATTTGCTTTTCGAGTAATGCCATTTGGGCCTACCAATGCGCCCGCTACATTTCAAAGACTGATGTGCCACGTGTTTAAAGAATTCTTGAGGAATAATTTAGAGGTCTATGTTGACGATCTTTGTGCTTATTCCAACATTAGACAAACACATATACCTAAACTGAGGCAAATCTTTAACAAATGTAGAGAATATCAAGTCTGCCTCAACCCAAAAAAGTGTGTTTTCATGGTCAGGCAAGGCAAGATTCTAGGGCACATAGTGTCAAAGAATGGCATATCCACGGATGAGGAGAAAGTGAGAGCTATTGCAGAACTACCTAGACCAAAGAACGTCAAGGAAGTACAAGCTTTCATGGGGCATTGTGGATATTATCGACATTTTATACACATGTATGCCATCATAGCAAAGCCTCTGTACCGACTCTTGACCAATTTTGAGTGGACGGATGAGTGTGAGAACTCCTTCAACGAGCTTAAACGATGATTATGTTCAAATCCAATCTTAACCACTCCTGATTGGAACAAACCCTTTCATGTTCATGTGGATGCATCCAATTATTCTATTTGGTGTGTACTTGCACAAGCTACTAGTGAAGGTAATATGGATCTTCCAATCGCCTATGCTAGTAGTCAATTGAATGCAGCTGAACAAAATTATACCACCATTGAACGAGAAGGATTAGGCATGGTGTATGCGGTCAAAAAGTTTAGACACTATTTGCTTGCAAATAAGTTTAAATTCTTTAGTGATCATCAAGCACTGTTGTACTTGGTAAACAAGTCATGCAATACAGGTAGATTGGTAAGATGGATTCTCTTGCTAATGGAATATGACTTTGAGGTTGTGGTGAGGAAAGGCAGGACTCATTTGAGAGCGGATCATCTCTCAAGGCTCACATCTGGAGAGGCCCCACAAGGAGTATCAGATGACCTTCTTGATGCTTACTTGTTTAATTTGGAAGTTGTACCTCAGTGGGCCAAGACACTAGTGCCAGTATTGACATATGGGCCTAAACATCCAGTAGTAAACACTCAAGATAGGGAGGTAGTAAAAGCCCAGAAGTACCATATCATGGCAGGAAGTATGTACAAGCATACAGATCAAGGATTATTAGCTTGTTGTGTGGAAGAGGATGAGTACGCTAAATGGTTACAATTAGCACATGTAGGTGCATTAGAGAAACACTACTCAAGACAACGAACCCTACAGACACTAAGGAGACTCGGAGTGCATTGGCCGACCATGGAAGCAGATGTCCATAAGTTGCCTAGCTAGGCAGAGAAGCTTAGAACAAGAAGCTTTAGACTATGCACTCATTGGGGATAATCTATACAAATGTGGTAAAGATGGTTACCTAAGATTGTGTGTCCATGAGAACGAATATCATAAGATCTTGGAAACTACTCACCAAGGTGACACTTTGGTCTAGATCAGATGATCAAGGCAATACTATTTGCAGGCTTGTGGTGGCCAACCCTTCACATGGATGCACATACCTATGTAATGAGGTGCGATGTTTGTCAACGAACTTAGTATCCTATACATAAGGATGAGATGCCATTGAAACCTATGATGGGTCGACGTGCATTCTCTAAGTGGGGAATAGGCTTTGCAGGTCCTATTAACCCCCCAGCTAAGAGTTCCCATGCAAAGTATATCATTGTTGCCACTGATTATCTGACTAAATGGGTAGAAGTGAAGGCTACAACGAAGAACGCGCTCAAATGACAACTAAATTCTTATTTGAGAATGTGTTCACAAGATACGGGCTACCTATAGAGCTGGTAATGATAGAGGCACTCACTTCTTGAATGAAGTTATTGAAAATCTTCTCGAAGAGTTCTTAGTAGTACACAAGAAGTCTGCCCCCTATCACCCACAAGCTAATGGACAAGTGGAAAGCACCAACAAGATTCTGTGCAATGTGTTGACAAAATTGGTTAATAATAAACGCTCTGATTAGGACAAACAGCTACACCATGCTGTTTGGGCATATCGAGTGGCCTATAAAATGGTACTCCAAGCCACACCCTTTTAGATGGTATTTGGCCAAAATGCAGTGCTACCATTGGACTTCTTGATACCTACATTGATAGTAGCACGAGAGCATGACTCGACAGGTCATGAACTCTCTTCTAGGATCTTTGATCTCGAGCGGCTAGGTGAAACAATACTGAGAGCTGCCATATGGATATATGCCGCTAAGAAAAGACACAAGGCGTACTTCAATGCCCACGTGAAGGATAAAGGCTTGAAGACAGGAGACTTAGTTTTGGTATACACCCTTAAACAACATGCAAGAAAGCTAGAGAAGTGTGGCTATGGACCTATGATCATAAATAGGATCTCAACTACTGGAGCAGTTCAACTAGCCACTCTAGAAGGCGACATTCTACCAAATTACATCAGTGGATGCAGAGTCAAGTTATATCAGGAACCCCTCACTAAGGAAATGCTCAATCGACTCAACACTGCCAAGAAACGTAAGGAAGAAGAGAAACGAATCCAAGAAGAGGCATAGGTAGAAGCACTGGAACGCATCTGAAGGATGAAATTGAGAAGAGAGGGTAGAGATCAGCCTAGGACCGATGCTTATGTAGCTCCAGGATATCGTATGACTATGTGCAAAGTCTCAGGTGTAAGTTCCCATAGAATAATTGATCGATGTCCTTTTGTAACCTTAGAGATAGGGCAAGGAAATAGTGCAAGAACTATACAAGCATTGATTGTCTTCGGTGCAGCCACTAGTGCAGTAAGACTCTCTTACTGTCAAGAGTTAAACTTAAAAGTCAATCCTATAGAAGCATATCTCATAGGATTGGGAGGTGTGGAAACCCCTTGCATGGGTGAGGTGGAACTTCCTCTCTACATTCAAGAGGTTCTAATGACATTTAAAGTACTAGTGTGTCAAGACGAGGACCTCACTAAGCCTCTTGTCTTGGGTCAAGACTGGATCTATGATCATGCACTCAACCTAAACCTCAAAAGTGGACTTCTTCAAGTCTGAGTAAATCAGAACCACATTACACTTGAGTTAGAAAATGAAGCACTCAAGGAACTAGGAAAGGCACAAACTCCTGGTCCTTCCACGAGTACACATGAAGATGACGATGCTATTCTTATACAAAACTATGTGATGCAGAGGGATGATTGTCTCAACAAAGAAATCAAGGATACGATGGAACTCCCTTCTTTTCCAAAGGCCATAGGGATCTGACAACCAAAGGCAGATCAAATGCAGAGGAAGCAGATGACCTATGCTCGAAGCCAAAAGAAAGTACAAAGCATGGTGTCTCAGCCACCAAAACAAGTGTGGATGCGGAAAGGCGATCAACCTATTGCGGACCAGTCACAACTATAGGCTAAACTTTATATTAGTGATCAACGATAGGACACTAATAAGAAGTCTTTCAAAAATTCATCTACTAAAGTGAAGCCTATCTGGGTACCCAAGAAGTCAATGAAGGTTGACCCACAATCAAGACAAATTTGGGTGTCTAAGGCTTGCTTGCAGGCTCAAATAGCCACACAGGGACCATACCATGTCCCACATGGTTCCGTCACGTGAACAAATAATACCCACTCTTATTTGACATGCACAAACACATATTTCTCCATGTGCACGAGCATAATCACTTGTAAATGGGTCCTTAAAAAGCCTCATTTCCAAGTAGACACTCTTATAAAGCCCTCCACAGTCTCCACAAGATCAAAACCAAAAGCCATCCACTGTGTTTGGCAGCCCAAAACTTGTAATAAACCAGCCGACCCCATTTGTAAATTCATCTCCACCTATTAACGACATCATCTGCACACTGCATCTTTCCATTTAGCTCATAGGACTATTCATTCACTAACTACACTCACAATCACCGAGCACTCACTAACCCACTAACCTATCAGTAACTTCATGTTAATGTTGTAACAAGGACAAAACTTGTTCTATCTTGTCCATTACAATGTTAACACATGCTTCTATATTCTCACAGAACCAGCAAACCAGAAGTAATATGGTAGAAGCAGCACAAACTAGTTCCCAGGCAGGGTCAAGTGCCCAGATAGTGGATATTGAAAACCTTCCCCTCGAGACCGAATTAACTAAGAGACCCCAAGAGCTCAGGGCAATGCACATGATCCCGATTCAGGACCCTCCGCAAGGGCATACCTCACAAGTTGGAAAGCATGCACGTTGGTTCAGCGATGTCGCAGGTCCCCTCGGAGAAGGTACCTATTTCTAGGAGGCCGAACTTGAAATCAACGGCAAGTGGGGAAGCTACAACTTCTTTACCCGTGAGTTTGAGAAGTATCAGGATGCAGAAGTAATGAGGTCAGTATGGAAGAAAGCGGGCTTAGATAGCTACTTTAGGGCACTCCTAGCTAAGTCTGATTTTTTGCATTGTTCCTACTTGATCAGTACGATAACTCCTAGTAGGGCTAAAGGAGGAGATAGCACCTTTGTACTCCCCTCACTAACGCCAAGGCATGAGCTCAAAAAGTTCAAACTCACCATCAACCTAGTGCGAGAGGCATCGGACATGAAAGGAATGCACATTCCTATAGAAAAAGAAACTCTGATTCCTAGACGGATGAAGCATAAGGATCTAAATAAACTAAAGGACATGGTAGCCATGACACCTACCATCGCTCTCCACTTATGACGATCATGCAGCACTTCGCCTTCCCAACTCAAGAACGCTTCACCATGCCACCTAAAAAAATCTGGTTTAGCTTGTACCTAGTAGAAACAGAGAATCTCACTCTCAACCTCCCCCACTGGATCATTGATCAAATCCACTTGGCACATCAGCGTTGGAACAAGAAAAATAAGAATGTACTTCATGGGTGCTGCGCATTTACATGAATTATCTACAGATGCCTAGCTTATGATGTGTCCATCCAGAGGGCATTGATATGGACAAGAGCTCAAGAATTGCAAAGACAGACAACAACAATGGGTCCACCATCCAAGAAGATGAGAGGAGCGGTGCAAATTCCATGTGCCCAAGCTAGAGGTGCTACACTCACGCCAGACATCACCCCACCTCAAACCCGATGCATCAGGCCATTTACAATCCATTTACCCAGGCTAAGTATAGAGGGCCCTAACCTAGTTTTCCCTCCCATTCCCTCTGATTTGGAGTTTCCTTAGGGCTATACCTTGGATGATTTAACAGATGAGGAAGTTGCATGGATGATCAATGAAGCAAGTCTTGAGACTGAAGACATCCGGGCTCGCGGACTGCAAACTACTACAGGGCAGCCAATCCCCACTCAACCTGAAGTAGTAGAGGTGAATGACGAAGAAGAAGAGCCCGAAGATGAGGACTCAAATGAAGAGCAAGACGAAGAGTAGGACGAAACCTTAGAATTAGCAAGTGCCCCCGCCTATACGGCACAAATAAAAAGATTGTGTGAAACCATGACGTGGGTTCAAGAACATCACAAGCTGTCACTCGAAACAGGGAAGATGCTAGTAAGCCAAATGTTAGGAGAGGAAGGGGTAGATGAAAAATTTATTGAGTCCCTGAATCTTCATGCGGATGTGCTGGGCCTGGATTAAGCTATTCATTCGGCTCTTGCTTATATTCATCACTTTGAGAAACGAGTGCCTACCTATCCCATGCGCTCCGACAAGTAAATTCACATAGATGTATCAGCACCAGGAGATACCACACAGACAGAAGAACATCAGGCGGCACCACCATAACCACACTCCTCACCTCTCACTCCATAATTCACTTCGCCCCATGACACTACCACTCCAACGTCCACAATCACCACGTATGTCATGGGAATTCCTCTCTCTCCAGGCATCCAATTCGGAGGGGTTACCATGCCTACAGTCATAGCACTATTCATGAACATCACATCCACCCCGGCTTCTGTTCCCATTTACACAGCCACACACACTTTTGACACAATGGAGACATCACCTGCCACAGCACCACTCCTCCCCACACACAACCACGATCTCCCATACCCCCTCCACCCACATCACCACTTGATTCCACCTCATTCACAATTCCCTTTCCCTTCCCCATCCCCCCTATATCCTGTCCTTTCCCAACATTCATAAATGTAAATAATGTGTTTTCTACTTTATATCAATGTGTATATCAACTACAGAGTGAATATCAGACTCTCGAAGATTGCCATCATCAATTAACTATGGATCACCAGCAACTACAGAGGCGGCTCGCGACTATAGAAGAAGAAAATGCTGACTTGAATCAACGATATACTACGCTTGAACATGCCCACCAAACCGTATTGGAAGCCCCCCAACAATCTGAGTCTTCTGAAGTTAAGAAATTAACAGTTTTACTTGAACTCTATCAGTCAGAGAATGTCAAAGTCCGACGCAACCTGACGTTATTACAGAAGCACATGGCCACGGCCCTAGAAGAAAATAAACGACTTCAAAAGCAAAAGGAAGAAAACCTAGAAGCTGCGATGGAAGGCTCCCCCCATGCGATCGACCCATAATAGTTTAAAGCAGTCCCTTCAGATACGATGAAAACAATTCTGGAAAGCTATGTTGATCTGCTGGAAGCACATGATGATATGGAAAAAGAACAAGATACACTGCGCCGCCAGCTCCAGGAGCAAGACGAACAACCCAAGATCATAGAGTCAGCATCAACTTCAGAGGAGGTAAACGTGCTAAAAGAGTAGGTTGAAGAATTGCAAAGGAAGCTACTTGAGTATGAACAACAACCCTCTCCAGTTATCGAACTAGAGCTAGATGAATTGGTGCCCATCGAAGTGGATGAGTCATATGAGGAACCCTATGTTCCTATGCCTATGTCGAGCGGCCAAGAAACATCGAAAGGAATGGACACCCTGGAAGTCGAAGCACCCGAATGGCTTCAAAAACTCGAAAAGACAGCCAAAACCCATGAAGATCATGTTGCAATCCAAATCCAATCAATGGCTAAACTGGAGGACACTATCATAAACTCTGAGTACTTCAGGCACATGTCACATCACCGCTGGATAGGAACAAATGATGCTCAATATGTGCCTTACTGGGTGCTCTTAGCAGATTACAATGCGGAGATTCAATGAAGGTGTGCCAAAGCCCCGACTTTTGCCACTCAATTTGGTCTTGAAGATTTACCTGAACGTGCGAAACAAGGATCAACCTTCAAACCCACCTAACATATTTGTCTCCTTGAAACATATCGAGAAATGGTCCGCACATGGAACAACATGCCACTATTTATCAAGTATAATCCATGTCACGTTCCAGTCCTATGAAGACGCACCTCGCCCGAGTTTTCCATTGCTGTAAAGAACATCAAAGGCTGTGCAAAATGGTTGAATTATGTCTATCTAGCACCTCCACAAGGACAGGCCTCAATTGCATATATGATTTCCACCATCTGTCACTGGAGTCTCAGACTATGCAACACCCCTGATGTGATGGCACAAATGTGTATGAAGATATTTGAATTAATGTTGGTCACATTCAGAACATTCAAAAACATCAAAGATCCATATTTCTCAGGAGTTCGATTCACCGCAGGCAACCTAGACTTGGTGTATGACATGAGCACAACCCCCTCAATCAATGTAATATATGCCTGGCACGCCAGAATAAAGTACCTCCAAGCTTGCTACAAACAAACTTTCGAAGAGATGTTCGTCACTGGGTTCTGGGAATACCACTCTGAAATATTCATACCCACACCCTCACATCTCCTCCAACTGTTCGCTGTGGAGAGGACCTTACACTCATATCAATTGCGGCTGCCACATTCTGACATTCCAAGGCCCACCTCGCTTCAGATGTGGTGGAATACTATGTCAAACGCTCAGCCAAACAACGGTCTGTCAGAGACAATAGACACGAGAGAGGGGGGGTGTTGGAACTAGTCAAGGCACCCAAGGACCCACAAGACAAGGAAGCCAAAGAAGGGAGTCGGAGCAAGGATCAAGCAGGCAAAGTAGTCAACGCAGATCTGGCAAATAGGCCCTTAAAACTTTTTTTGAGCTACTAAAAAATTACAGTTTGTTCACAATGGTCTGTGGTCCTGTGTAGACACCTTCTTTGGAAACTATCTTTACTTCGTGACTTTCGTCGATGATTTTTCTAGGCATGCATGGATATATGCATTGAAAGCAAAGTCCGAAGTGTTCATATGCTTCAAACAGTTTTTGGTTTTGGCTTAAAATCTGTTAGCATGTAAAATGGGCACCCTACATTCCGATCGAGGGGGGAATATATGTCTTCTCACTTTAATGAATTTCTAGTTGAACATGGGAGAAAACATTAGTGTACAATGCCGTATACACCTCAATAGAATGGAGTTGTTGAACAAAAGAATAGGTCATTCATGGAGATGGCAAGGTGTTTGGTCAAGAGTCAGGCTTTACCACACTTTCTGGCTTGAGGCTATCATGTGTGCAACATATGCACTTAACAGGCCTCCCACTAAAGCACTGCAGTCTATCACTCCATATGCGGTTTTTCATGGTCACAAGCCATTTGTTGCTTGTCTGTGTGTTTTTGGTTTTCTAGCATATGCATTAATGTTTGAACAACATCATAGGAAATTGGATGATAAAGCAGTAAAATGTATTTTTGTTGGGTACAGTTGTAAAAGCAAAAGCTATCATCTGTATCATCCATAGACTAAACGCATTTTGGTTAGCTATGATGTTGTTTTTGTGGAAGATGCTATTCAACCTGTACTCTCATGTATGAAAGTGACATTTGTTAGCTCCAAAGACATGTATGACACTTTGTTGCCTCTTTTTATAGGTGAACAATCTAGTGCTGGTCAGAATGAGGCAACTTCTCAGCCTTTATAGGTTTCATATGATGATGTAAATCATTAGATTTCTAATGTAGATCTACATGATGCACTTGTTGATGAGAGAGCTAATATTGAGGAGCTAAAAACTATGCCAAAATGACTCATGCAGACTTTGCATGACAACAAATTAGATGCATCTCTGTCATACCATACTCGTTCAGGCTCTCATAGTGCCTCTTTTGCATAAGATTGTTATGCTATGGCTGCGATGAGACTGAGCCTATTTTGTTTGATGAAGCACAAAATCTTGAACATTGGATGGCTGCAATGCAATCTAAATATGATGCTATCATTAAAAATGGTACGTGGTCTTTATGTGACTTGCCTCCTGGCAGGAAGGCCATTGGCACTAGGTGGGTATAAAAGCATAAGTGTAAGCTTGATCGAGCAGTTGACAGGTATAAGGCTAGGCTTGTTGCAAAGGGTTATGCTAAGGAAAGAGGCATTGATTTTGATGAGACCTTTGCTCCTACTTGCCAAATGACTACTGTTCATAGCATCTGTGCACTTGCAACTCATCATGGGTGGAATTTACATTAGTTGAACATTGAAACAACATTTCTGAAGTGTGAATTGCATGAAGAAGTGTATGTTTTTTTGCCCCATGACTTTGTGCACAATGGGCATGAAAACAAAGTGTGCAAGTTAAAGAAGGCATTATATGGTTTAAAGCAAGCACCACGTACTTGGTATGAAAAGATACATGGCTATCTGATTGCACATGGTTTTGAGAACAGTCCAACGTAAAGCACCCTATATGTTAGGCGTGTTAATGATGTACTTTGGATCATTGTTGTGTATGTTGAGGACATCCTGCTCACAGCTCCTCATAGGAAGCATAATTTTTATTTTAAGGCTCATTTGCATGCCTCATTTGAGATGTTTGATTTGGGGCATTTGCATCATTATTTGGGCATTCTGTTTATGAATGTTGATGGTGGAATGGCTTTGTGTCAAAAGAAATATATTGACACATTATTGCATCATTTTGGCCTTGAAGATTGTAAACCTATTGCCACTCCTATGGAAATAGGTTAACGACTGAGTCTTCATGATGCTCAAGATGCATTTGATGCTATTCTCTATCAGCAGGTTGATGGATGCTTGATTTACTTATGCATTAGTTAGCTAGATATTCATTTTGCTATCTAACAGATGAGAAAATTTATGCATTGCCCAAGAGTCAAGCATTGGTAAGCAATCTAGCACATCTTTCGCTACTTGAGTGGTACGCAGCTACTTACGATTGTTTTATCCCAAGGGAGGTCACTACCGCTAGATTTACATTCTTTTTGTGACTCTGACTAGGTTGGATGCTATGAAACTCATGTGTCCACTAGTGGTTTTTGCTTCATGCTTGGTAGCTCATGCATATCTTGGATGAGTGCGAAGCAGCCTACTATTGCCACTTCCAGTTGTGAGGCTGAGTATAGGGCAGCTTTTATAGTGACTATTGAGTGTGTGTGGCTCAGACGCCTTATGGCTCCTTTAGGTATTGGACAGCCTTCTTCCACCACCATCTTCACTAAAAATCAGAATGCATTGGCAAATGTGAGGAAGCCTGTGTTCCATGCTCCCACTAACCACATTGAGGTGCATTATCATTATGCCTAGGAGAGGTTCTCTAGTGTAGAGATCAGCTTTTCATATGTGCCCACGTAGGAGAACATTGCAGATCTTGTCACGAAGGCTCTGCCTAGGGAGACGTTTGAAGCTTTCCACAAAAATTTGGGCTTACTTCCTTTTGTGGATTGATTCCGCATAGCTTGGCACTTCCTTATACATGAGTGCGAGGTCCTTGTTCACTGCATCACTCCCACGAGGGATTTGTTGATATATTTAGGTAGTGATGTGTGTGAGCACACTAAGACCACTGAGGTACTTTTTTCCCTCTTTAGGAGGTTTTTTTACCTCGGCTTGTATATACACCTATAGCCCTAATGGGTTACTTATCTTTGTACATTCTAGTGGTAATACATTCAGTATTGTGTGTTGTGCTCCAAGCTTCTTCTTCTTCCTTGTGCTGTTTGTGTGCTTCCGCACACATCTAATTCCAACATCATGACAGTCGTGTTATATTATTTTCAATGGAGGTTTAGAAGATAAGCAGAATCAATTGTTACAATACAAAAATATGTTATACAAATGAAATCTATCTTCATACATCCATTTGCTTTTTGTATCTAGAAAATTCAAAATAGATGCATAATAGGATTTATGTTTCAACTTAAGAAAATCAAAATCTATTACAAAAATGAGATTACCTAAAGGCTTTTGACTAAATGTATTAGTGACCTTTATTTTCTTATCCACTCCCTCATATAGATGAATTCTTAAGACAATTAAGTGGAGCAACTATATTTGCCAAAATTGACTTAAGATTTGGATATCACCAAATTAGGATCAAACGTGATGACATACCCAAAAGAGCCTTCCAAATACATTATGGTCACTATGAGTTTACAATTTTTCCTTTTGGATTTCTGATCACACTTGCCACATTCATATGGTTGATGAAGAGTGTTTTTCATGATTACGTGGATGATTTTATTTTATTATTTCATGATGATATATTTTTATATCCTAAGGATGATGATGAAGATGTTGTACATCTAGAGAAAACTTTGCAAACACTTTAGAGAACAAGTATTGTATGGAAAAAGGATTAAGTGTTTCTTTGTGAATGGAAAGCTTGTGTACCTAGGAAGATTCATATCTAAATAGCGGATTCATATAGACTAGGATAATGTGAAAACAATAGTTGATTGGTGAGTTCCTATAATTTTAAGGGATAGTACATGATTCTTAGAATTGGCACAATATAAGAGAGCATCTGTTAAGGATTATTTTGAAGTATTGAATCCCCTCACAAAGCTGACTAAAAAGAATGTAGGATTTTTGTGGACTCACTCCTATAAAAAATAATCTAAATCATTGAGACAAAAATTATTTGAAAATCATGTTTTAAAATACCAAAAATGGGAAAACCTTCTATAGTTGCATGTGATGCAAATGGCAATCAAATTGGATGTGTTCTTGCACAAGATCATAGGGTAATCACATATGAATCAAGAAAATAAAAAAAAAATGAACTTAACTATCCTACTCGTGATCTAGAAATGCTTATTATGGTACAAACACTTAAAAATTGGAGACATCTACTCTTTGGTGATAAGTTTGAATTAAAAACAAATCATGATAAGTTTGGATCAACGTATCAAGATAAATCTCATTTGCATACTGGATTTTATATTGTAATAATGGATTATGCATATTTTCTTAATCCACATAGAAAAAACAAGTATTACATGATTGTCATGATGCACATTTTTTGCACATCCCCGTTATTCTAGGAACTATGTTAATACAAAATATCCTTTTTTTTGCCATGTATGAAGTGGGATATTAGAAACTATTTCAATGAATGATTAAATTGTCAACATGTAAAATCCGAGTTTAAAAGATCAATGCTTGGGATGTTGCAACATTTGGATGTTCCAAAGCACAAGTGGGAGTCTTTTTCTATGGACTTCATAACTCAATTACTTGTGACAAAGAGTAAACATGAAACCATATTTATGGTAGTTGATCGGCTTACAAAGATGGCACATTTCTTTCCTATGAAAAGGAATGATACTATATCGAATAATGCAAAACTATTTATAGAAGAAATTTTCATATTGCATGGATTGCTCAAAAAGATAATTTCTGATAAAGACTATAGGTTCACATCAAACTTATGGAAATTATTATTTGAATCAATTGGTACTAAAATTTGTATGAGCACATGTTTTGATGGGCAAACCAAGAGGGTTAATTGAGTACTTGAAGATATGTTGCATATGTATGTGAAAAGCAAGATAATTGGATTAAATGTTTTCCCCTTAGTTGAGTGTTCATACAATAGTGCATGGCATATTTCTATGAAAATGACTCTCCTTGAGGCTATGTATGGTTATAACTTTTTGAATCCAACTTCCTTTTCTAAATTTTGAAATAAAGTAGAGGTATCTAAAGTGATGCTTTAGAAAATCAATGAGGAAGTTAGTAAAATTAAACAACACATTAAAAAAAGCTCATAAAAGAGAGAAGAAATTATATGATCTCAAGAAAAGACCACTTTAATTTCAAAATATGATATGGTATTTATAGATGTTAGTCCTTAATGATCTTACTTTTTATTAGGGAAGCATCAAAGAACATCTCATTGATATGTAGGCCCTTCTAAAGATTTGAACAAAATTGGATCTCTTGCATATTTTTTCGAGTTCAATGGACTTTTAAATTTGCATCTTGCATTTCATGGTAGCTTACTTAAAAAAGATATGTACCTTATGTTTCTCATGTGAAAGATGATGGCTCTTTTAAGCTTTGACCCAAATAATATTAGATAGTCAAGCAAGATTACTTAGAAATCAATCTATGGTAGAGATTTTGGTACAACGGCACACATGTGTAGTTCAATATTTAAGGAGTGTTAATTTAGATTTCTTTTTGGCACATCATCCTTCTTTCCAACTATTTGGACAAAGTTTTGGAAAGGACTGAGTGCATTAATAAGACTTTCGATTGTCATTTTGAACTTTGTGCTGTAAATTATGTAGATAATGTTTAGAATGAGTTTTCAAGTCACTATATGTATATAGAGAAATTTAGGGATGAAACTTTTGTATTCTCGCTCTTAATCTTGTCTCCATTATGTTTTCTTGTTGAAAACTGAACATTAGGATGAAAAAATTAGGAACAATGGTATGTGAGAGAAAGGTAGATTAGTGTTAGTAGAATAAAAGTTTCTCTAAAAATTTTATGAATCATTCCTTAGGTACCTCATTCAAGGTTATGGAATTATTTCACTCTAAAATAATGGCTTTTAATTTTATTCTCTCTCTATAACTCCAAAAGTTGCAAGATTGAAAACTAATATTTGGAGGCTGATTTTGATCTAGGGCCTCTATAACATTATTTTGTAGATTGACGAGCTTAACATTCTTTTCTCTCAGAAGCATTTTGGAATTCTGCAGCATTTTTTAGTAATAGGGTCTAGAAAACTATTCATTTTTCCAACACAAAAAGACAAGAAAAGAAAAGTGGGCTTTTCTATTATTGTTTGAATCCGTGAGTTTGGTGCATATGTGTTCTCATGTATGTTCCACTTGTCAATGTATATGTCTTTTTGTTGCTTTCTCTTCTACTTTTGACAAGTTCCACCAAAGAAAGCACTACATCACTAAAGTGCATGTTTTTATCAAAGTTCTACAAGCAATACTCAGAGACTTAACTTTTTCTAAATTTGCTGGATCACATACTTCCTTCATCAATTAAAACCAACCTTGTTATGAGATATTATGGCATTGTGCAAGAGGAGGCTTCAACTAAAATATTTTCCTTGTGTTGTGATTGGGAGTGAGATTGTGAGTGAGAGTGTCAGTAAGATTGAGATAGCTCAGTATTGTTCACGTGTTTGAGGCTTTTTCATGGAGCTATTTTGCATAAACTATTATATGGGATTCAAATCTATAATCAAAGATTCTCTCTCTTTCTCCATCACAATAGATTTTCTCTTATCGTCTACAAGGCTTTTCTCCCTTTTATTGTTGTTGAGTGATTAGGAGCTTGTGATTGTGGAAAATTGTTACAAGTGCTATAAGGATACAAGTGATTCTCAACAATTGTGGAGCTTTGAAGGAAAATATTTGTGATTAGGCTAAGCTTATTCAGAAACTTCTTGGATATTTATAGATAGAATGAGGTGGAAAGCAACCAAACGGCACTAAAGATTTTCTCCTGGATCTCAAGGATGAAATTGATGAAGGTGGGAGAACATCTATATGCCTAGAGCAAGAGAGAAATGCACTAAAGAAGATATGGAGGTTTGTGAGTTCACCCTCAACCAAGTCTTCAAGAAGGCAAAATCAAATGATGTTGATGATGAGAAGAAGAGTGGCAACGATCTAGAGGCGCGGATTGAGGAATTAAAGGATTTATATGATCTTTGAGAGTTCAAGAGGAGTCCAAGGCAAAGTTTGAGATCCTATAGTTGCATGGCATTGCAAGCCTATGGCGGAAGTACTATATGTGGACTCAAATGCATTCTGGTCCGATTCTATGGAAGAAATTTAGGGGCAAGCAAAAAAGCATTACTATTCTCCACATTATCATATGGAGAAAAAGATGGAGTTCTATAATGTTTTATACTATGAGGCTGAAAAACACATATTTTTTGTGGATGAGTATAAAGAAAGCTTTCCATTCTTCAAAAATATGCATTATAGGTTAGCGGAGTTAAATTGAAGGGTAAGTTTATCTAAGGGCTTTGAGAGGAAATCTAGTACCAGGCGAAAGGATCTAATATGGAAATTTCTTAGATGTTGTTGCGATGTTCAAAAATTGTGAGAAGATGAAGAAGTTCAATATACAGAAGGCATTTAGAACCACATTCATGACGACAGGACATAAGCCACAAAGACCCATTACAATACAGATGAATAGTATTTAGTGGAAAAATCAAAAGAAGCATCAACCTAGGGAGATTGAGGAAGTTACAATGATTTACAAAGTAGATGATGGAGGTTAGTGCCCTAGTTCTACTTTATGTTGCATGCTGACTAGGTCTTTCCCAAGGGATTCTCTAATTATGATTTCAAGTATGCTCTTAATGCATAAAGATAAATTTGTAATGGATTCATTTACTACACATTGTTTTCTATTAGTCAAATTGGTGTAGATTTTATTGATAACCTTGAATACATAGATATCGATTCTTGTAGTGTTGGCCAATGGATGACATTATAAAGGGATACATTGAAAACATTGCATTTGGCTTTTCTGATACATGTTTTGCTCGAAATTTTCATGTGATTGAAATGAAATAGTGTGATGCAATTATGGGCATGGAATGGTTAGTTCAGAACTCTACAACAATTGTTTGTGAAAAAAAACAATTTCCTTAAGGGATTATGGTGAATCTATCCACATTCTAGGTGATGATTATAATAGTAATTCTATTCTCATTTTTCCATGCAAATAATTCAAGGTATACATGATGGCTACAAAACATTGGTAATGGTCCTTTGTATCAAGACAATTTCAACATGGTAGAGAACCTTTTGGATGTGGGCCCCTCATTTGAATGTGCCCATACTCCCACTATGAATACCAAATTAATGTTTGTGAGCCTCTTGAATATGTTGAATTCAAAATGCATATTGTGTTGCATCTTGATATATCTCTTTAGAACACATTTATGGGTGCCCCAAGTCATCCGAGAATAGAGGATGGGGCTCCCCATCTAGATAGGCTTACCCTTGAGTTACATGATTATACATAGGGAACCTTTTAACAAGTAACACAATCCTTGGAAACATGGTAGACTTCACTATAAAATTAACAAACGGCTCTCTACATGATCTAACTTGCATTATGATATTTGTTATTATAGACAATGACGTAAATATTTTCTTACCTCTTGATCTACTTTGATCTAATCCATCCCTCTCTAGATTTGAAATACAAAGTCCTCCAAATTTTGCTTCTCTAATCCGGTGGCATTTTGTAATTTGAGCATTTTTAGCTCTACGTAAGTTGAGGAATAGGATCAAGTTCGCAATTCTCCTCACTAAACTATGCCCTTGCTTCCTCGATGCAAGTAAATACTAGAATGAACTCATGCAATGTAACCCGAAAATAGAGATTCTTCTTTAAATGATGTTCATTGCTTTGCAAAAGATCCTTATCAATCCATTTCTACACCATGAAGTATGTGGGATTTTTTAGTGAAAAAAAAATCCCACATACTTCACTATAGATTATCTCACCCATGTGAAAAGCTATAAGAAAGACTCACTTGGCTACACTCTTAAGATCTCCAATTCGTCCCTAGCTTTCTCCATATGTTCCTTAGCCTGAGTGCTTGAGTGAATCCCATCTTAAAGCTATTCCATATGATGAAAGGAGCTCCTTCCAACTATGGATACCACTTATTTTCCAACCCATCTATAGTGGCATGGAAATGACCCAAGAAATCGACCACTCTATAATGCAATCCCCTAATCTTACATAGTGCTAACAAGCATCTCAGATGCTCATGAAGACCTTGATTTGCTAGCCCACTATAGATGAAGAGAATAAATCTTACCCTTGATAAGACTTGATCCACGTCCTCCATTGTTCTGTTTCGCAAAAACTGCTTTTGTTTCGTGGGAGCAATGAAGTTTTCCAATTCTTTAAAGAAGATAAATTATTCTTTCTCATGAATCAGTTCTTTGCAAATCCTTTTTTTAATCATTCAATTGGCATGGGGTAGATTGTTGATATATCTAGGTAGTGATGTTTGTGAACACACTAGGACCGTCAGGACATTTTTTTCCCTCTTTAGGAGGTTTTTTCCCCTAGCTTGTATATATGCCTATTGCCCTAATGGGTTACTTATCTTTGTACATTCTAGTGGTCATACATTTAGTATTGTGTGTTGTGCTCCAAGATTCTTCTTCTTCCTTGTGCTCTTCACATGCTTCCATAGGCCTTGAACTCCAACAATTGGTATCAGAGCAGGTCACCACTTCATCTAGGGCATCGTGGATACCCCTCTCATCACAGTCTCAAAATGGCACGAAATTTCGTGAGCATAGTCAGGGTGATTAGGAGATTAAAACAGCTTTGTTATGTGGTGCTAAAATCTCGATCTCAACTCGTTTTGGCTCCTAATGCACAATCATAGTGCTTCTCCAGGCTTTTTTGTCTTTTGTGCCAAAGATATATACAGGTTTTGGTTCACTAGTATGAGCATCTCGAAGTCTACTACAGGTTTAGTAGAACTTGACAGGGTAGTTCTGATCAACTTTTTGAGCTACAATCAATTTTTTTCATTAGGGTATTTTAGTTAGTGGCCATGGATGAAAGCATTGACGTATTCTGTATGTTGGTTGTTGAGGATAAGTTGGACGGTACTAATTACCCATTATGGGCTTATATGATACGTCATGTACTGATTGCAAAAAGGACTGTAGAATGTTGTGCATGGTGTTGAAAAACATCCTACTAAACCTACAAATACAGGTACTAAAGCTCATGCAAATGGCGTCAAGGATGGTGATATTCTGCAGATTCCTATTTGTATTGCGGTTTTTGCTGCACCTACTGTAGAGCAAAGTTGTTGGGATGGTAGAGATACTCAGGCACATGCATTAATAGCTTTTTCTATCAAACATGCTATTATTTCTCACATTCGCTCTTGCAATACAACTCAGGATGCTTGGGATACACTTACCACTTTCTACCAGGCACCGAATGAGGCTCGTGTTGCTTACCTCTGAAAACAGTTGGAGAGTGAGCATATGAATGAAGGTGATTCCATGGACAATTTTGTGACAAAGATCAAGGATTTGGAGGAGCAGCTAATTTCTACTAATGAAATCTTTCTTGAGAGTTCACTTGTGTAGACTGTTCTAAATGGTCTTCCAATTCATACGAGAGTTTTGCTTCTACTCTTCCCTTGAGATGAAAGGCAATCCAAATGCTTGAAATTTGAGGAGTTACTCTCTCTTCTATTGCAAGAAGACCATTCTAGGTAGAACAGGTCCATTATGCATGTTGCAGATCAAGATTTCCTCGCTAGTTGGAAGGGCAAAGGTAAATGGAGCTCTTCTACTAGTAAGCAGAAATCTGCTAATTTTGCACAATCAAAGAAGGATGATAGAGACGAGAAGAAAACAAAAAAACAATTTTTTTTTTGCAAATACTCTAAAGCAAATGATCATGTCATAAAGAGCTATCCAAAATTGGCTGCTAAAGAGGCAAAGAAAAAGAGGCTAGAATGGTTGTTGTTGAGGCCCCTACACCAAAAACAGAGTCTGCTAATGTAGTGTAGAATGAAGAATGGGCATTTACTACTCTTTGCAGTTTTGATCCAACTTCTCTTGAATAGTGTATGTCTACAATAGACTCAAATGTTTGGTACTTTGATAGTGGGGAAACCAAACATATTACCTCGTAGCGTAGTTTCTTCACTTCACTCAAGCCTGCCCCTATAGGGAATATTGTCACATGCCCCAACAACTCATCTTATCCTATCATGAGAATTGGTAAGATCATTCTAACTACTGCTGATGGTACTTCTTTTACATTGTCGGATGCTTTATTTGTGCCAGGGATCAAGAAGAATCCATTATCACTTTCAACTTTAGCCAAGATTGGCTTGATTGTGAAATTTGTTGATGACAGATTTACACTTCATGATCTGTCAAATGGTGATGTGATTATTGCTTCTCGAATTTTATGTCATGGGTTGTATAAGCTCATAGGCTATGAAAAATCTATGAATGATTTGGCATGTGCAGTACACGATTCTTAGGCTATGTTAGATGCAAAGCTTTGGCATGCATGCTTCGGTCATCTGAATTTTGCTAGTTTGCTATGCTTGCAGAAATCTGAAATGGTGTGCTCTCTTGCCAAACTTGAGGCACCTCATAAACATGTATGTGAAGGTTGTATTTTGGGAAAAATGTAGCGTTCCTCAAAGAGGGTTTAGTTTGAGCTACTAAAAAATTATAGCTTGTTCACAGTGGTCTCGATGGTCCTATGCAGACACCCTCTTTTGGGAACTATCTTTACTTGATGACTTTCATCAATTATTTTTCCAAGCATCCATGGGTATATCAATTGAAAGCAAAGTGGGAAGTGTTTACATGCTTCAAACAGTTTTTGGTTCTGGCTGAAAATCTGTCAGCATGTAAAATGTGCACCCTCCATTCTGATTGGGGGGGGGGATATATGTATTTTGGCTTTAATGAATTTTTGGTTGAAAAGGGATAAAACATTAGTGTAGAGTGTCGTATGTACCTCAATAGAGTGGATTTATTGAACGGAAGAACATGTCACTCATGGAGATGGGGAGGTTTATGGTCAAGAGTGAGGCCGTATCACATAATTTCTAATTAAAGATTGTCATGTGTGTAGCATATGTACTTAATAGGTATCCCACTAAAGCTTTGTAGTCTATCACTCCATATGAGGCTTAGCATGGCTGCAAGCCACATGTTGCTCAGCTACATGTTTTTCGTTGTTTGGCATATGCATTAGTGCCTGAACAACAACGCAAGAAATTGGATGATGAAGCAATGAAATATATTTTTCTTGGGCATAGTTCTAAAAAGCAAAGGCTTTTGTCTGTATCATCCACAGACTACATGCATTTTGGTTAGACGTGATGTTGTTTTTGTGGAAGATGCTATTCATCCATTACTTCCATGTACTAAGGAGACATTTGTTAGCTCCAAAGACATGTATGATACTTTGCTACCTCTTTCTACAGGTGGGCAGTCTAGTGTTGGTCCTAATGAGGCAACTTCTCAGCCTTAAGAGGTTTCCTTTGATGATGCAGATCATTCCATTTCTAATGCAGATTTGCATGATGCACTTGTTGATGAGAGATCTGATATTGAGGAGGCAAGAACTATGCCAAAATGGTAGGTGCGAACTTTGCATGACATCAAATTAGATGCACCTCTATCATATCCTTCTTGTTCAGGCTCTCATAGTGCCTCTTTTGTATCAAATTGCTATGATATGGCTACCTCTAGTCTCTGTGATGAGAATGAGCCAGTTTCGTTTGATGAAGCATAAAACTGAGAAAATTGGATGGCTGTTATGCAATCTAAATATGATGCTATAATGAAAAATGGTACCTAGTCTTTATGTGACTTGCCTTTTGGCAAGAAGGCCATTGGCACAAGCCAAGCTTGTGAAGAACAATGACAACTCAAAATGTAATCAATCCTCTGCCCTATAAACTGATAAGAACAAGAGTAAGGATGGTAAAGTTAAAGGCAAGAAATCTGATGATGAAGCTAGTACTCAAAGGCAGAGGAGGTAGACAAGGCAGGGAGAGATTCCAAAGCACCTCTCCATGTGCCATATGTGGATAGACTAACCACACAACTGAGAATTGTTTCAAGAACCCTAGAAATCAGAGAGGAAGAGGCTTCAATAGAGGAAGCTATGGAAGAGGAAGACCAAACAACTTCAACAATTATAACAACAACTACAATAACCAAGAAGGCTATAGAGGAAGAAGAGACTACAACAATTTTACTGAAGAGCAGGCACAAGAAGACTCACTTTTGTTAATGAACATGACCATTATGCAAGGTAAAGCAGATGAGCATGTGTTTTATATAGATTCTGGTTGTTCAAATCATGTAGCAGGAAATGTGGCATTGTTATCTAACTTGGAGGATCCAAGGAACAAGCATGAGGTTGAGACAGGAGATGATACAAGGCACTCAATTGAAAAGATTGGGAATATGAAGATCTCAGATGGAAACATGAATCTACTCAGTAAGGTATTGTATGTACCTACCATAACCAAGAACTTGATAAGTGTTGGAAAAATTGTAGAAAAAGGCTTGGAAGTAAGGTTTACAAGAAATGGAGCATTTGTTGAAGATCCTCAACAAGGATTCAAGAAGATAGCCAAAGGAGAAAAGATAGGTAGACTCTTTATTTTTGAAGTACAGGATACTAGAAATATAGCACTCTTCAATTATGGAGGACAAACCTTATCAGAATTAGAAATCTGGCACAAAAGATTAGCTCACATAGGAGAAAGAAGTTTAAAGCAAATATGCAGGGATCAAAGTGTGCTTGGATGGCCAAATATATTCAAGCAACATATGATATACAAATGCAGTTCATGTCAAATTGGGAAGTCTCATAGACAATCATTTTTATGAAGAAAGGTTACATTCATGGTGATCTATTGGAGCTAGTCCACACAGATGTTTGGGGACCTAGCAAAGACCCTTCAATTTCAGGATTGAGATATAATGTATCATTCATTGATGATTGTAGCACATGGACCACTTTATTTTATGAAACACAACGATGAAGTGTCCAATTGTTTCAAAAAATATCTTGCTCTTGTTGAAAACCAAATAGAGAAAACATTAAAGAGGCTAAGGTCACATGGAGGGGGAGAATACTTCTCCCATGAGTTTGATGCATACCTCCAAGATAGATGCATCAAAAGAGAAGTCACCACCAGATATACTCCAGAACAAAATGGAGTAGCAGAAAGGAAGAATAGGACCATTATGGAAGAAGCAAGGTCCATGATCAATGAGAAGAAATTGCCCAACTACCTATGGGCAGAGGCTATATCCATAGCCACCTATCTTATCAATAGACTCACATCTAAAGCATTGGATGGGATGAAACCATATCAAGCATGGAATGGAACAAGGCCTAGCCTAGATCATTGCAGAATTTTTGGGTGCATAGCTTATGCACATATTCCATCACAGATCAGAGGTAAAATGGATCCCAAGGTAGAGAACTGTGTGTTCATAGGTTATGACCTTAATCAAAAAGGGTATAGCTTGTATAATCCAAGAACTAAAGGTTTTATTGTTAGCAAAGATGTTGTGTTTGATGAAAACAACTAGTGGTTTGAAGATGATTACAGAAAAGTCAAACCACATTATGACCTATAAGAAGACTTTCCTACAATTTAGAAGGTAAATAGTCAACAATGTGAAGATCCAAGTGACTCTGATGATGATCAGAAAACACCAAGAAGGAACTTCAAGGTATGGAGCAACAAAGGTAAAGTGAAGATGCAAGACTTGAGGGATATTGCAGAATCCTCTCAACAAACAATAAGGAGATCAACTAGAGAAAAGAAGAAGCTAGAAAGGTATGGATATGACACATCTCTAGTCACTAAACACTCAATCTATATTGCTCAGGATATCAACTCAGAAGAACCATCAACCTTTGAAGAAGCAAACAAGAAATCCAAATGGAAGGAAGCAATGGAGGAAGAGATACAAGCACTTCAAGAAAATCAGAAATAGGACCTAGTTCCCAAGAACCAATCCATGAAGATCATTGGATCTAGACGGATCTATAAGGTAAAAAGGAATTCAGATGGATCAATAAATAGGTACAAAGCAAGACTTGTGGCTAAAGGGTTTGCTCAGACCCAAGGGATTGATTATGAGGAGACTTTCTCTCCTGCGGCAAAGATGCCAACAATCAGAGTTCTCATAAGCATAGCTACCTCAAAGAATTGGAACATCTATCAATAGATGTAAAAAATGCATTTTAAAATGGTTGGATTTCAGAGGAGGTGTACATGGCACAACCTCCTGGATTTGTTGATGATGTATATCCTGAGTATGTCTGCAAATTCAAGAAAGCTCTCTATGGTCTCAAACAAGCTCCTAGAGCTTGGAATCATAGATTGGTTACATTTTTGTAGGACAAAGGATTCAAGATGAACAAGGCTGATTCTTTACTCTTCACTAAGAAGAGTAACTCTGAAGTTATATATCTATGTGTGTATGTAGATGATATTATTCTTACAGGCAATGATGTAGATGGAATTAAGAAGATCAAAGCCCAAATGAAGGAAGAATTCAAGATAACTGACCTAGGATTTCTCACTTATTCTCTTGGATTGGAAGTTGTCTATACAGATAAAGGGATCTTCCTTACCCAAAGGAAGTATGTTAAAGATGTAATTGCAAAGTTCAAGATGGAGGACACAAGGTTGTAGGTACTCCCATGGAGGTCAATCACAAGTTAAGTGCTCATGAAGGGGAACCTATTGAAGACATTACAAGCTACCAAAGCTTAGTTGGAAGCTTGAATTATGCAACCCTAACTAGGGTAGATATATGCTATGGTGTAAGTGTGCTTAGCCAATTTATGCACACTCCCAGAAAACCTCACATGGATGCAACAAAAAGGATATTGAAATATCTGAAGGGAACTATGAATGAAGGATTGTATTATCCTTATACATCTGATTTAAGTGTAAAGCTATTCACTGATGCAAATTTGGCAGGATCTAAAGATGATAGAAGAGGCACATCTAGATATTTATCCTTTGCAGGTACAAAGCTCATTTCTTGATCTTCCAAGAAACAACCCACAGTAGCACTTTCTTCAACTGAAGCTGATTACAGAGGATTGGCAAATGCAACTCAGGAAGCAATGTGGATAAAGTCCCTATACATAGATTTAGGGTTAGATTTTGGCACTCCATACATATTTGGAGACAACATGAGTTCTTTGCATTTAGCTGCTAATCCTATTTTTCATGCTAGGACTAAGCATATAGAAGTCCATTATCACTTTGTTAGAGAAAAAATAGCAAGCAAAGAAATACAATTGTCTTATGTGTCTACATAGATGCAATGTGTAGATATGATGACCAAAGCACTTGATGGAAGCAAACTCAACAAGTTCAAATCAATGATTGGAATGCACGAGATACCTATGGATTGAAGACTCAAGCATCTTAGGCTTGAGGGGAAGTTGTTGGTACATTTGGCAAGCCTTGATTCTTGACCAAAAGATCAAAGGTTTACTTCATATGTTGAGCATGAATATTCATAAGTCATATGTGAACACCTCTTGTAAATATCGTGAGTTTAATTCAAGATAAGTGTAAAAGGAAAAGCTTGAAAGAATCTCATAGCTTTACGAGTTGTTACCTGTTTTGAGGAGTTCTCTGCATATACTTATTCTTTTACTGTGATTCAACTTGATACATGTAGCTTAGACCTTCTAGTTATATGATATCAATTTTCACGTCATTTGGTTCAGAGGTTTACGAGATATGTTCATTAAAATCTACCTATGTTTGTTGTCTGTCATCCTCCTAAAATGTCGAGATTACACCCCCAACTTCTTAAGATTATTTCTCAGCATATACTCATCCTAAATTAGTGAAATGACTTCCTATAGCAAGCTTAGGGTTCCAACTAGATATGGCTGAAAGCTCTTGGGTCAATTGTAATCAGTTGAGTGAGCACTGAATGAATCACTGAGCAGGTTATAGTCCATAAATAGCAAGTTTCTACAACTCTTTAAACTTGGAGGTCGTCTATTTTGATGCAACTATCTGAAGGTGATGCTCCAAAGCACATTATGGGTCCAAATGCATATTTGGGAAGCTAAAGGTGTCTACTAAGGTAATCTGAAGTAACATTGGCAGGTGTAGAGCAGAATTTGTGCAGCACCAGCTCATTTCTGGAATGTATCCAACTATCTCCTCACAATTTTCTTACAAGATACTTCAATCACTCCACATATTTGATACATCAAAGTTTGAATCTTCACTACTACACAAAAGCTGCTTGAAAACTGTAACTTCTAATTTGTAAAAAATCTTGAAAATATGACTAACCAAATGCATGCAAACCATCAAAAGCTCTCAAATGAACAAAGAAATGCTCAAATCAGATACATTTAGCATAATTCATGCTCCATCCAAGCTCACAAATTTGTTCACAGTAGCACAAGTGCAACATCAAGAGAGAAGAGAGAGGACAACACTTCATCCAACAGATAAGAAAGACAAAAACACTTCTCCCAAATCTTATAACACTTTCTGAGACTATCCATGTCCATGTCTAAAGCTTCGAGCTGAAAAAAAGTAGAAATTGCCTCAAGTCCCATGCAAAGTTCATTCAATTTTTTCTTTTTTATAGACACTTTTTCTCACTACATATGATATTTCACTTTGTTTTATTAAGTGTGCTAAAAGGAGACTAAGATATTGAAATCACATTAAGATATTTGCAAACTTCTTTTTATTATTTTCTTATAATTCCTCTCCTGAGTCCATGGGAATGAAGAAGAGAGTGCAAAAGCATATTTGAGATGCTTGCAAATGAATTTTTTTTGTCTTTTTAGCGACTTTTTTCCTAGCTAACATACATGGTGCAAGATGTCTTCTAACCGGAATTTCTGAGAGAGATTCTTTTGATATAAGGAGAATTGATTCTCTTTGGATTGTGTTAAGTAATTGAAAGGAAATCATTGTACAAAGAATGTGCCATGTGTATTGTATATGGATTAATACTAGGATTATGAGGGATGAACGAGCCAAAATTAACACAAAAAGAATTCTATGTTGTTATATGAGTAGATTAATCTTCTCGCAAAGGCTAGAGATTGATAAAATGAGAAGGTTGAAAAATATTTCATGAAAAAAATAGTAAAAACTAAGGATTTCACTGCAAAAATGCCCCAAGAACATAATGAAACTCCAATATTCACCCTTTCCTAGATGAACCATAAGCCACACTACTGCATTTCAAGGAAAATTACAAGAAGTTACATCATGGTGCATTAAAACCTCCTCTTTCAAAATTAATTTTCTTAATAATAAAACACTAAAAAATTAGGATGTTTTCACATTCTTTCTTCATGATTATCCCGGCTGATGACTCTTTGGGTATAGGAATGAACAAGTAATAATGAGGATTATATAAAGACAATGTCAAAATTTTGGAAATTCAAAGATGTGCAAGTTGCAAAATATCCTTGTCTATAGATAGAACTCAGAATCAAGGAAGTAAAATATGATCCTTTGTAGAGAGAGTTTTTTAAAAGTATCTCTTGATTCCATGCATCATAATGCTCATGCACAAGGTTTGGCTATTTTTGAATTCCTAAACTATGATGTCAAAACTGATGTCATTATTTTTTAGCTTATGTAGCCTTGCAATTTCCCAAACTATTATGGAGAGCATGGAATGTAGATATTTTTCTTCTCTTTGGAAAAACTAAAAGCAAAGGAATTAAAAAAAAAATCAAGGTCTCATATGTCTCCCTTTCCAGTGATTTGATGAGAGGTATATCGCATCTTCATAACTTATATTAGAAGCTCTATCTTCTTATCGATTATCACAAGCTGTGGAATGATCTAAGTTTCAAGGTCCCAAGTTCAGCAGTAGCTTGGATGCTGATGTGTTGGGGGGAGGGTGTGTGTGTGTGTGTGTGTGTGAGAGAGAGAGAGAGAGAGAGAGAGAGAGAGAGAATGATCTAAAAAAGACCTTAGTGGCGGCAGACATTTGGACTCACAAAAGCTTGCGGTTTCTGTTCATGTGCTCTGCAGCCACCGTCAAGTGTTGTTGGAGAAGAGCAACTTTTGATAGAAATGCGTTCTCGACATATACCCTCATATTCACAAAAGCTTTCAGTGTCCGAACCTTGCTGCTTTCTTACTCATAACTGGAGTCCAGCTCGTGTCAATCCATGCGTGTGTGTGTGTGTGTCTGTGCGTGTGTGAATGAGAGAGAGTGAGAGAGAGAGAGAGAGAGAGCAAGAGAGATGATTTTCTGTTTCATGTAGAAGAAAAGTCATGTGGCTACAGAAAATTGGATTCCCAGCTTGTACTCGAAGAACCTTCTGTGCACATGTACTCCGCAACTGTAGTTAAGCTATGGTGACGATGATGGCGAAAGCAGAGGTACCCACTTTTGAAGTTTGCAGTGAGCACTTCATCGATCATCTCCATTCTTTGTCTGCTTGTCCTCTGATTTCAATCGCTCAGCTTAGTTTTGAGCTTCGGCTTGTGTCCATGATTGACGCTAAAAAGCACAAAAACCATACAATCAGCACATGCATGCATCGTCTTTAAGAAGGTTAACCATAACTTTATGCGTCTGTTAGCTCCAAAACATCTCGAACGATTTTTTCCTCGAAGCTTGTATCTGCAGAAGTCAAACAGTAGTCACAATACAGTAGCAATTAGAAAAATTCCTTCTAATAATATCTAATTAGCTTAGAGAGCTAATGATTCCAAGTTGAATCACTTAAAATGATAGACTACACACTGAGCAATGTCTTTAGCAAGTAGAAGCTTACCCTCGATATCTAAGGAACTCTCCAGAGAATGACCAGTGACTGCCTCAAGCAAATTTTCTCCCAAGTGGCTAAATGAAACTTCTTCAAAATCTGATACCTTGTAGAAGACTTTGAGCTGGTTCCAATTTGCTATAGAACATTAAAAATGATGGAGGGACCACTCTGATATGAGCAAGACAAATACACTATTCTGAGTGACAACGATAGAGAAGGAGATGAACATGATCAATGATATCTTGTATTATAAAACAATGTTGTACATGATCATTGGCATGAATATGATGCCGAATGATAGTGATAGGAGTAGGCTATAGTGTAAGCCTCTCAACTTCAAGAAATGATCTACAATATGCTCAGTAATGGGGGCTCACCTGGTTGTGAGACTTCAAGCTACTTTTATAGTGACTCTCTTCGAGTTTGAATTCTGAAATTCAAATAGAAGTCCACCTAAAAGTTCTTCCTCTAAATGAAGAGATATTCTCTCATGAGAAAACTCGTACCATAAAGTTATCGATCCTCACTCCACAAATTTAATGGCTTTACAAGATTCTTCTAAGTCAAGTGACTTTTACAAAGGTTAATGGTGAAAACCATAAACAAATGGTTCATGTGGTTCTTTAAACAATTGCACATAGCTTCTTCCAATGCTTAGCCAAGTGTGAAGGCTTGGCATTTGCTCCAACAACATTTGGATTCGCATAAGCTTGTATTCGAAGAACCATCTGTGCGGATGCACTCCGCAACTATAGTCAAGCTATGGTGACGATGACGGTGAAAGCAGAGGTACCCACTTTTGAAGTTTGCAGCGAACACTTCATCGATCATCTCCATTTTTTGTCTGCTTGTCCTCTGCTTTCAATCGCTCAGCTTAGTTTTGAGCTTCAGCTTGTGTCCATGATTGACGCTAAGAAGCACAAAAACCATACAATCAGCACATGCATGCATCGTCTTTAAGGAGGTTAACCATAACTTTCTGCGTCTGTTAGATCCAAAACATCTCGAACGATTTTTTTCTCGAAGATTGTATCTGCAGAAGTCAAACAGTACCACGTGCAACACATCTATGGAAGTCTCTGTACAGTTAAAAAGGCCTCATATGTACAAGTTCCATGGTACTGTTCTGTTGGCAAGATGACATAGCGGCGCACATCTCAAAGGCGCATATTAGTATATTCTGGACGGAAAGATCACTTTGCAGAACCCCCTTAAACAAGTCAACCAGTTTATAAATATTTTTCTATTCATGCTCTTTCATTGTTTCCCTATACCTGAAAAGTCTTACAGATGGTACAATAAAACCATCCATTCTAGTCTTTCAGTCACATCATCACAACTTTAATCACATCATTATCCCTTGAACACTAGAGTTGAACTTGAAGATCCTACTTCTTCTCTCACAAGAGACTTACTTCTCTGCAACTCCTCCAGTATGTCATCAAATAAGGTAGACATCAATCAACCATAAGAAGATCAGTCATAATTAATCCTTATTGGGACATCGATCAATACAGTTAACATCTTTTTACTCAATAAACAACCATGGGTTGTTCACATTCGATTTTAGGTGGTTTGGCAAAGCTTTAACCTCTTGAAGTAGAGGTATGGAGTTCAACTCCCAAGCTGGACATGTAATGGCTCGCATTGACCAGTTATATTTAGTTGTAACCCAACCTACCTATTGTAACTCACTCTAACCCCTCTTTTGTGGGATACAAGGGGTCCCACAAGTACTATGCACATTCACCTAACTAAATAAAAAAAAACCACGGTGGAGCATTCACATAAGATTACATAATTCATCTACCTAGCAAAGCGATGGATCTCTATACAGAGCAATCTTGAGGGATTCCGAAAGTTTTCCTTCAATCTCTCCTTCCAAACCTTCCAAAGAACTTTTCCTTTGATAGCATTTTACAAGGTCACCCAATAGCCCCCGGCCTCACCCAAAACTGCATGTTGCCATGCTATCTTCTTAGTTAACCTGATATTTATTTGCACATTGTTCCACACTTTTTTTCTTTTAGGGCACACATAAAAAAGAGGTTTTCAATATCCTCTTTTTCAATAAATCTTTTGCACCATTAAAGTTCATCATTATATCTACGTTCACATTAGCGAAATAGAACGCAACCAGAACATTCCTATCATATTAGAAAGTGTTCGAAGAACGAGTGTAAGAATCAATGTCATGTTTTAAAAAATATAATTAATATAGGTCTCCATTCGCTTCTACTTATTAGGATTTCAGATAACCCTCAATATACCCCTCTAAGCCACAAATTCCTCTATTATTGCCTCCACTCACATGAGAGATGACATCAAGCTCTCTTTACAACCAACTAGTGTACCACTCAACCTTGAGGGGTCTTCTCTAGGAAACTATCTACATACAAGTGTCCTAGTTCTCTTGAGTCCACTATGTACTAAATCATCCATGTGCCTCAATCTACTCAAGTTAACTCAAACTAACTCATGTTAGATGCTCCTAGAAGGTTTATGGTCTCTTGGGGCAAAACACTCTCCAGCATCACTCAGGGGGTTTAAAACCTATATCTCGTCCTTCCCATCCTTTAGAATTAACCACTAGGCTAAGCTCCTTAATCTTGACTTAACCTCTAGGATTAGAACTATTTACTTTACTCTTGAATTAAACTATAGGATTAGAACAGGTTACTTTATAAAATTTACCCCCTTGAATAATATTTTTGTCCTCAAAGCATCACAAGAAAAAATGAACCATGCATGGGCCTTTTATATGAAGGAATGATTAGGGATGGACCAATGAGAAGAGGGTGGTGGCCACAATATTGTCTCTTGATCACATGGGGTAGGCATAGAATTCCTTTGTTTTGGTGTGTTTATCTAAAAACTATTTAGAATTCATGGGTTTTCTTTAGAGAGAGGTTTTGAGAGGCTCCAAATTTTATAAGAACCCTTGGATTGTTCAAATATCTAAAGGCCAAGGTTATTTGAGAAAATTCAAGGTATCTATGAAGTTGAAACCTTGGACTGCCTTCAGATAAAATGGTTGACATTAAAGTAATGATGAGATATGTGCCTTTTTTCATTAGCGATTGGACGGGCTGCTAAATTGGATAGTGAATCTGAATTCTATGAGAGTTTGGGTGCTTGAAATAGTGGCCATTGGATGTGCCTAAGAACAAATGGGTGAGATTGCTCCAACACAAGATAGATGGGTCTTTAGAAGGTATCCATCAGATGATACCTTTAATCTACTGGCTCAAAAATGTATGTGTGTATGGATCAACCCCAAAAACGGTTGTCCGTTGGACCTTTGATGATCTAATGGATCAATTTTTTGCAAAGAATGTGTGCACTTTTATCTTCACTCCCATGAATTCTCATGCCTTCTCTCTCTATTCTCATATGATATTTAAACTAATCCCTTGGTTTGAACAATGCAAAGGCTAAAAATATTTACACATGAGACATAAGATTCAATTTTTAATAGTATTATTTTATTTCACAATACCATGGTGGCTTCAAATACCTCCATAAAGCCATAGATTAAGTGTTTTAATCCCTAGAAATCAAGGTTCCTTACAAAGCCCATGCAAAGTTCACTTTCCCTCAAATGAGATATGCTTCACCATATAATCTATGTAAATTTTTGCTACTTCTTGAAACAATTGAACACTTCATCCTTATGTTTCATGAAATACAAGATAGTCCATATACTAAAATCATAAATGAGTGACACATAGTACCTTGAGCCTGAAATTTAAGGGTCCTTGCTTGGTCCCCACACATTTGTGTGAACAAGTTCCAAATAATTCTCATGCATATAGCCTTTCTTTGTAAAGGGTAACATGTGTGATTTACCAAACTATCAAGCACCACATTTATAGATCATGTGTTGCTTGGATACATTAGGTATCCTAAGTACACATTGATCTCTATATATCTGCTTCAAGGTTCTCTCACAAATGTGCCCTAATCCTTTGTTCCATATCCTAACTTAGAAAAAGTTTGATCCTTATAACTGTAAAGTGTAATGTTTCTAGTGTCCTCAAGCTCAAATGTAAACAATTTACCCGTTTTCTCTCCCTTTGCAATTCTTGTGAATCCTTGTTGGGGGTCCTCCACAAAAGCTCCAAATTTATTGAACCTAACTTGCAATCCCTTTTTCGCTATATGTCCAACACTCGTCAAATTCTTTGTGATAGTAGGTACATAAAGAACTCTGGTCAACAGATTCCTACTCCCATCAGAAGTTTTGACATTTCCTACCTTGACAACTGAATGCTTGGTATCATCACTTGTCTGCACTTGGTGTTTTCTTTTGGGCTCCTCAAGATCAGAAAGGAGAGCTACGTTGCCTGTTACATGGTTTGAACAACCTGAGTCAATATAGAAGAGGTGCTCATCATGCGTACCTTGTTTTGAAGTCATGTTCATAATGAGAAGAGAATCCCCTTGATCCTTTGGATAATTGTTGAAGTGCTTTCTTGATTTGTATCCTCCTTGATAATCGTTGTTGTAATTGTTGTTGTATCCATGGTTGTAGCCTTGATTATGGTTGAATCTTCCTCTTGATTGTGAGTAGCCACCTCTTTGAAATCCTCTTCCTCTATGGTTCTTGAAGTTCCTATAGCACTCACATGTTGTGTGATTAGACAGTCCACATATATTGCATGGGGAAGAGTTGAATGGCCTCCCCCTACCTTGCTTACCTCCTATGCCCCTTCCTCTTGAATTCCTACCTCTTCCTGCATAGTTAGCTTGAGAAGTAGTACCTTTATCTTCAACTTTCTTGCTCTTCCCTTTATCCTTAGACTTTCCTTTATCTATATAGAGGGCAAAAGAATTACTAACTCTTGATGGTTCCCCATTTTTGTTGAGCTTGGCTTCATGGGTAAAGAGTTGCCCCATGAGAGTGGTAAGATCATGGATTTGCATGTCCATGTAAGGGTCCATAACAGTTGTGAAAGCTTCCCACTTATCATTTGCCTTGATGCCATTGATTATCTATCTCACTATTTGCTCTTCTTCAATATCCTCTCCTATGCTTGCCAATTCATCAGCCACATCCTTTACTTTGGTTACATACTTTCAAACATTCTGCTTAGGTTGCTTCCTTCGAGTACTAAACTCAATCCACAATTGATTTTTTCTAGCTCTTATATTGGAAGAAAAGTATGAAGATAGAGTATCCCAAGTCTCTTGGGAAGTTTTGCAGTTCCTAATGTGAGGAAGAAGAAAGTCAGAAATAGAGTTAAGTAGATAAAACATGGCTAAATAATCTTTGGCACACCAGGAGTTGAGTCTTTCTAGCTCCTCTGTTGTAGGTTGACCTTTGCTTCTGAATATGGGCATCTCCTCATCTCCTGATATATATCCATAGAGACTCCTTCCTTGTAAATAGATCTTCATCCTCAAGGACCATGTTGGATAATCATTCCTATCCAATTTATCAATGAAATAAGGGAAACCATCTCCCATTTTACCTTAACTTGCTCTGACACCGCAGTTGGAAGAGATGGATGGATACCTCAAGGAAGTGAGGTGGTATTCCTAAGACCTTCTTTTTACTTGCCCTAATACACTTCAAATTTTGATAGTGGGCCCTTTTCGATTGAAAATGACACCAAGAAAGTACATATGTACTTTGGAGTAGATGCTTGGAACAATTGAATCAAAATAGACTACTTCATGAATAGTTAGTGTCACAAAACTTGTTATTTTGGTCTATACGCATGGTGGTTCTTTTGCTCGATGCTCACAGTACAATAACAATTGAAGAAATTCCTTTTGAGGGAATTTCATTAGCTTAGATAGCTAATGATTTCAAGTGGAATCATCTAAAATGATGAACTATGCTCTGACAAATTAATTTAGCAATCCAAAACTTACCACCGACTTTTTAGGGACTGAAGAGTAGATGACTAGTGAGCAGTTCGATGGCAATTTCTCCCAGATGGCTGAACCAAATGGTTTGAGATTTTGACAGCATAAAATAGACGTCAAGTGGTTCCAACAAGCTATACATCATGCAAAATGGTTGAGAAATCACTGAGATATGACCAGACAAAGTTCACTGTTCTGAGTAGTCATAATAGAGAAGTAGAGAGAGATGATCAATGAAGTATAAGTATTATAGAACATGATTATAGAGAGATGATCAATGAAGTACATGTATTATAGAACATGTTCAATGATAGTGGTCTAAGTGAGCTATGATGTAAATCACTTAGCTTCTATAAATTATCAAAAGTAAGCTCAGAAAGGGGCACCATGGTCACGAGACTTTACAATGTCCTTTTTATAAGACACTTTCCTCCAAGTTTGAATTTGAATTCAAACTTGGCTCCACCTAAAAGTGATTCCTCCAAATTAGGAGTTATTCAATCAACTCAAATTCGTAGCTATTGTTCTTCCTAAATCCATGAGATGTTGACTTTTACAAGATTCTCACAAGGTAGAAACCTTTTACAATGGTTAATGATCAAACAATTACAAGCTATGGTTCACATGATCCATCAATTGCTTCCACATATAGTTTTCCATGCTAAGCCAAATGTGAAGGCTTGTACATTTGCACCAACAAAGAGTCTCTTTTTGTTTTAGATAATGTGAATACAAGAGCTTTTAAGGCTCTTGTGGGTCTATCTTTCAACCTTCGACTTCCATTAGACCTCTTTGAGGATTAGTTTTGCCAATCACTATACCTTCGTCAATGTTGTTTATCACTGTTGCTTGTGCATCCCAAAAGATTGCCTTGTTTATGAATTCATATGTCTAATGCCCTTGTTCTCCATAGCAAAAAAACAAATCAATTTTTTTGGGTGCTCAATAAAGTCAAGGTCTTGTGGCCAATGAATGGGTTGACACCTCTTTTCAGTTTCCAAATGAGCACGATCATTACCTTGGTTATTAAAAGATGGAATCTTCTTTGAATTGTTCATGTTTGTTGTAGCAGGTCTCTATGGCTTATCTTCCTCTCCATATGTTGATATGGATAATAGTAATGCTTTTCTACTTGATCACTAAATTCCTTGTTCATGTCTTGTTCTCTATGGCTTATCTTCCTCTCCATATGTTGATATGGATAATAGTAATGCGTTTCTACTTGATCACTAAATTCCTTCTATAGAACTAGACCAGAACGCATCCAAGTCTACATATAGGACTTCCCCCATAGCTTTAGGATGTCATGTAGTAGTATCCCAATCTTTGCCTTGGACTCCTTACTCAATTGTTGAAGATCAAAGAAATCCTCTAGCTACTTAATCCACACCCCCAATCCTTTGCCACTCTTCTTCTCATCATCAAAATCATTCAATTTTGCCTTCTTGAAGACTTAGTTGTGGGAGAACTCATCGGGTCCATATCTTCATGATTGCATTTTTTTTCATGCTCTAAGTGTATTATGAAGAAAGTTTATAATCCTTCCCTAAGAACAAGTTGATGTAGATGATTAATCTCCAAAAGACAAGTTATAATTGAGTTTAGAATACCTCTATATCAAGTATAACTCAAAACCTTCTTCAATTTCAGATAATCTTTATCACAATATGAATCTCTATCACTTATGTGAATTGTAACTTCACTCAAAAAAGTTTGCTTCACAAAACACTTTGATTGACTGATGAAATGGTTAAAGTTTTCTATGAAACATTGTCACAAAACTCCTCTAATATTTACACAACTACTACAAGTGAAAGTTCTTCAAAAGAAATTACAAAACTTCATATTTACTTAAATAAGTAAACCTATGTCTAAAACATGCTTTCTTTGTATGCGACTTTTACATATGCAACTTTAACTACTTGGTTCTCTCAATCTACAACCCGTTTAATCAAATTCTTTTAGACATAGATGGCTTTACTTCCAACTTAGATGTTGAGTCCTTGTTTGTGTAAAAATTTACACTCTACACTAAAATCTGATCAAATCATTGACCATCAAATTTGCACCTATTTCAGAAGTCACTTAATACATTTACACATACAAATGTTCCTACTCACAATTATCTTAGCTTGTTTGCAATTGGATTCTCAGAACTTGACCATAGATGCATTAACTATGGACTTCGACACATACAAAAGGATTTCTGGAATGATCAAGCAAAGAAGGAGAAATTGGGAAAAGATCAATGTGCAATTCTCAGAAAACTTCTTCAATTCAACTCATCTTACATCTGATGGATAATTCTCATTCAATGTATGATTTACTCCTATCTATATCATCTATACTTCTTCTATCATTTGTATCCCATCCATATACAAGTATATATAGGCATATCTATACATACTCATCAGTATTACAAAAGTATTTCTGAACTAATTACAAGCTTAATGTACATATATATACAAATCACTTTCCTCTGGTTCTTCTCTTTACTTCATTCTTAATCCTTTGTTCTTTTCTTTATCCTTCACTCTTCATTCTTCATTATAATCATCAATTAATGATTGTCTTGCTCCAATAGCTCCCCCTTAATCTTTAATTGTCATTACCTGCATCTTCTTTATTCCCGCCATATCTTTGAACCTCTGCAACTTGGATCCATCCAAACTCTTTGTCAACATATCTGCAAGTTGATCCTTTGTAGGGGTATGCATTACTTATATTTCTTTATGAACAACCTTCTCTCTTAGAAAATGATATTGAATCTCAATGTGTTTGGTACTGGCATGAAACAGAGGGTTAGCTGCCAAATACAAAGAACTCATGTTATCCCCACAAATAATAGGAGTACTCTGAATAATATCAAAACTCTTCATGAGAGTTTTTAGCCATATGACTTCCTTTGCAGCCTCTACCATACCTTTATACTCAGCTTCTGTAGATGACAAAGCAACTGTATGTTTCTTCTTAGAACACCATGAAATTAAGTTATCTCCCACATAACACAAATACCCAGTTGTTGATCTTCTATCATCAGAGTTACTTGCCCAATCTGCATCACTACATATCTTGATCCTTGTATATGAAGTAAATCCATAATACAAACCTTCTTTCAGTGTGCCCTTGATGTACCCAAGCACCCTTTGACATGCAATCCAATGTCCCTTTCTAGGACAATGCATGAATTGAGATAAAACTCCAACTGCATATGACAAATCAGACCTTGTTAATGTAGCATAAATCAAGCTACCCACCAAACTCTGATAAAGCTTCATGTCTTTGATATCTTCTCCTCCATATGTACTCAATTTGTGATTAGCTTCCATTGGAGTTGGTGCTATCATGCAATCTTCCATTTTAAACTTGATTAGTAGATTCTTCAAATACCTTTCTTGAGTCACATATATTCCATGTTGAGTATATGAAATCTCCATTCCCAAAAAATATGACAAATTTCCCAAGTCACTAATCTTTAATTCTTTCTCCATCTTCTTTTTAAGCATTTGTATGCCTTTCTCATTAGTACGTGTAAGTATTATGTCATCAACATATATACAAACATATATAAATCCCTCCTCACTTGCGTTGACTAGCAACCTACTATCTACCTTTGATGCTTGAAAACCAAGTTCCTTCAAGAACTTTACAAGCCTGTAATTCCATGCCCTTGGGGCCTGCTTCAAGCCGTACAAAGCTCTCTTGAGCTTAAACACATGATCTGGATAAAACTCATCTTTAAAACCATTTGGTTGTTCCATGAAAACTTCATCTAAAATGTAACCATTCAAAATGGCATTCTTCATATCTAATTGAGATAGTTCCCAACCTTTGCAAGCAGCAATAGCTATGAGAGTCCTTATGGTTGTCATCTTTGCAACAGGACTATAATTTTCACCATAATCCATACCATATCTCTGTGCACATACTTTAACAAAAAGTTTTGCTTTGTACGTAGACACACTCCCATCTACAAATCTTTTGTTTTGTAAACCCACTTACATCCAATTAACTTTTGGTTAATTGGTTTATGTACTAGTTCCCAAGTTTCATTCTCAATGAGTGCATCATACTCTTCCTTCATAGCTTTTTTGCCAATTCTCCTTTCCTTTGGCTTCATCATATGTGGATGGGTCTTCATCAGCTTATATCATGTAAGCATAATCTTTAGCAGTCAAGAATGAAGTATCATAGCTATAGCTCATGGGTTTCCATTTGTGCCTTGATGATCTTCTGAGTCCTCCACTTCTTAAGGTTTCTGGTTCATCACATTCTGGATCAAACCTTGGCATTTCTTCACCTTCAACTAGTACTTCATTATTCTCTTCTTCTTCAAAGATTTGAACATTTGATTTACCTTTCTTCTGATTCAATGTTTCTTCAAGATCTGCATAAGCACTATTTGTATCTGAGTACCAAGTACCTTGCTCATCAAATGTGACATCCTTTGATACAAGGAATTGCCCAATTTATGCCTTAATTGAGAAGGAACATAGAGCTTCCATCCTCATAGACCAACCTAGATACTTCTCTCTGTTCAACTTCTCAATTTGGAGACTATCTCCCATTCTTTCTTCACCTGTACCATCAAATCTTCAACCTTATGGGTAATGAATGTACGTTAGCTTCGAAATTTACTCCTTCGCATCCTTTTGATTGCTCTTGTGTGTCTGCTTTTAGCTTTTCCTTCACACTTTGTCCTTTTGAATCTTCAAATGTTGAATTTTGTATGTCTACAGCAGTTGGGGTCTTCGTTTCCTTCAATTTTGATCAAACCTACTATGATACCACTGATGGAGATGATCAATCTCCAAAAGACAAGTTATACTTGAGTTTAGAATACCTCTATATCAAGTATAACTCAAAACCTTCTTCAATTTTGGATAATCTTTACCAAACTATCAATCTCTATCACTTCTGTGAATTGTAACTTCACTCAGAAAAGTCTGCTTCACAAAACTCTTTCGTTGACTGATGAAATGATTAAAGTTTTCTATGAAACTTTGTCACAACACTCCTCTAATGTTTATGTGGCTACATAAGTGGAAGTTCTTCAAAAAAACTTTTAAAGCTGCAGATTTACTTCAATAAGTAAACCTATGACTGAAACAAGCTTTCTCTGCAGGTGAATTTTACATATGCAACTTTAACTACTTGGCTCTCTCAACCTACAATTCATTTAATCAAATGCTTTTAGACATAGATAGCTTACCTTCCAGCTTAGATTTTGATTCCTCATTTGTGTAAAACTTTAAACTCTACATTGAGATCTAATCAAATCATTGACCATCAAATTTGCGTTTCTTTCAAAAGTCACTTAATACATTTACACATACAAATGTTCCTACTCACAATTATCTTAGCCTGTTTGCAATTGGACTCTCAAAACTTGACCATAGATGCATTAACCATGGACTTAGACACATACAAAAGGATTTCTAAAATGATCAAACAAAGAAGGAGAAATTGACAAAAGAATGATGTGCAATTCTCAAAAAACTTCTTCTATTCAACTCATCTTACATCTGATGGATAATTCTCATTCAAATTATGATCTAATCCTCCATATACTTCTTCTGTCATATGTATCCTCTCCATATACAAGTATATATTGGTATATCTATACATACTCGTCAGTATTACAAAAGTATTTTTGAACTAGTTACAAACTTAATGTACATATAAATACAATTCACTTTCCTCTGATTCTTCTCTTTACTTCATGCTTCATCCTTTGTTCTTTTCTTTATCCTTCACTCTTCATTCTTCATTATAATCATCAATTAATGCTTGTCCTCCTCCAACACAAGTTAGACCATTGAGGATTAACCTTGAGAAATACCATATCATCTTTTTAAAATTCAAGTGCTTTTTTCTTGAGATCATATAATTTCTTGTGCTTTTGAGATTTGTTTTATGTGTTGTTTAATTTTTCTAAGTTCTTCAATGATCTTCTGAAGAATCTCTTTAGATACATATAATTTATTTGGAAAATTAGAAAAGGAAGGTGCATTCAGTAAATTATAAACACACATAGCCTCAAATAGAGTCAATTTTGATAGACGCATGCCATGCACTATTGTAGCAAAGTATAGCTAAGGGCAAATATTCACTCCAACTATCTTGGTTTTCATTCAAATACATATGCAACATATCTTCAAGTATCCAATTAACTCTCTCAATTTCTAGATTAGCCTATGGATGCAAAGATGTATTCATACGAAGTTGAGTACCAACAGATTCAAATTTTGCTTTCGCAAATTTTGATGTGAAAGTAGAGTCTCTATCAAAAATTATGTTTTCAGATATTCCATGCAATCTAAAATTTTATTTTACAAACAATTTTGCAACATTCAAGGCAATATCACTCTTTTTCATAGGAAAGAAATGTGCCATCTTGGTAAGTTGACCAACTACCACAAACATAGTTTCATGTTCACTCTTTGTGACAAGTAATTTAGTGATGAAGTCCATAGAAATAGACTCTCACTATTTTTTTGGAACATCCAAAGGTTTAAACATTCAGGGCATCCTTCTAACCTCAAATTTCATTTGTTGGCACTTTAAACATTCACTCACATAGTTTCTAATATATCACTTTATACATGGCAAAAAATAAGATTATTTCATCTTAACATAGGTCTTGGAATAACATAGATGTGCAAAAAGAGGTGCATCATGACAATCATATAATATTTGAATTTTCAATGGAGATTTAGAGGATATGCATAATCAATTGTTACAATATAAAAATATGTTATAAAAATGAAATTTGTCTTGATACATCCATTTGCTTTTTGTATCTAGAAAATTCAAAATAATTGCATTAAAGGATTTATGTTTCAAATCTTCTTGAATCTAATTAAGAAAATCAAAATCTATTACGAAAATGAGATTACCTAAAGGTTTTTGACTAAATTCATCAGTGACCTTAGTTTCCTTATCCACTCCCTCATATAGATGAATTGTTATGTCAATTGAGTGGAGCAACTGTATTCACCAAAAGTGACTTAAGATTTGATTATCACCAAATTAGGATCATTAGGATAAAGCGTGATGACATACCCAAAAGAGACTTCCAAACACATTATGGTCATTATGAGTTTATAGTTTTGCCTTCTGGATTAATGATCGCACTTGCCACATTCATATGCTCGATGAACAATTTTTTTCATGATTGTTTGGATTATTTTATTTTCGAATTTCTTGGCGATATATTTGTATATCCTAAGGATGATGATGAACATGTTGTACATATAGAGAAAACTTTGCAAACACTTTAGTGAACAAGTATTGTATGGAAAAAGGAGTAAGTGTTTCTTTGCCGATGAGAAACTTATTTTCCTAGGAAGAGTCATATCTAAATAAGGGATTCATATAGACTAGGATAACATGAAAATAGTAGTTTATTGCCGAGTTCCTAAAATTGTAAGGGATAGTACAAGATTCTTAGGATTGGCACAATATAACAGAGCATATATTAAGGATTATTTTGAAATATTTAATCCCCTCATAAAGTTGAGTAAAAAGAATGTAGGATTTTTGTGGCCTAGCTCCTATAAAAAATAATTTAAATCATACAAACAAAAATTATTTGAAAATCATGTTTTAAAAATACCAAAAATGGGAAAACCTTCTATGGTTGCATGCAATGCAAATGGAAATCAAATTGGATGTACTCCTTCACAAGATCATAGGGTAGTCATGTATGAATCGATAAAATTAAAGAAACATGAACTTACCTATCATACTCGTGATCTAGAAATGCTTATTATGGTACAAGCACTTAAGCATTGGAGACATCTACTCTTTAGTGTTAACTTTGAATTAAAAACAAATCATGAGAGTGTAAAGTACATTTTCACACATTCACTGCTTAACAATTCTTATTATTAAGTAAGTATGATGCATTGAGTCAAAAAATAAGGTCAATGATGCATTGAGTCAAAAAACTTTTAGATTGTGATTTTCTTAATTGGATTTAAGGAGAACTAAAAGAAATAATATTTTTATGCACCTATTTTCAAAATTTTGTGTACAATCACGGGATCAATATATCACGATAAACTTCATTTGCAGAATGGACTTTCATATTGTAATAATGGATTATGCATATTTTCTTGTTCGACATAGAAAGTTCAAATATTACATGATTGTCATAATGCACTTTTTTTTGGCACATCCTAGTTATTCTAGGAACTATGTTAAGACAAAATATTCTTATTTTTGGCCATGTATGAAGTGGGATATTAGAAACTGTTTTAATAAATGTTTAAAGTATCAACATGTAAAATCCGAGTGAAAAGAATGCTTGGGATGTTGCAACATTTGAATGTTCCAAAGCGCAAGTGGAAGTCTGTTTCTATGGACTTCATGACTGAATTGCTTGTGAGAAAGATTAAACATGATACTATATTTGCGATAGTTGATCGGCTTACCAAGATGGCACATTTATTTTCTATGAAAAGGCTCGATATTGTATGTAATGGTGCAAAACTATTTATAGAAGAAATTTTTAGAGTGCATGGATTGCTTAAAAACATAATTTATCATAGAGACTATAGGTTCATATCAACTTTATGGAAATTAATATTTGAATCAATTAGTACTAAAATTCGGATGAGTACATCTTTCCATCCTAAGATGGTGGGCAAAGCAAGAGGCTTAATCGAGTACTTGAAGATATATTGCATATGTATGTGAAAAGAAAGATAATTGGATTGAATATTTGCCCTTATTTGATTTTGCATACAATAGTGCATGGCATATTTCTATGATAATGACTCTACTTGAGGCTATGTATGGTTAAAAGTGTTTGAATCCACCTTCCTTTTCTAAATTTTTTAATAAAGTAGAGGTATCTAAAGTGATGCTTCAGAAAATCAATGAGGAAGTTCAAAAAATCAAACAACACATAAAAGAAGCTCATAAAAGGGAGAACAAATTCTATGATCTCAAGAAAAGGCGACTTGAATTTCAAACTATGATATGGTATTTCGTAAGGTTATTCCTCAATGCACTTACATGTTATTAGGTAAGGATCATAGAACATCTCCTCGATATGCAGGTCCTTCTGAAGATTTGAAGAAAATTGGATCTCTTGCTTATTTGTTCAAATTCGGTGGACTTTTAAATGTGCATCTTGCATTTCATGGTAGCTTACTTAAAAGATATTTTCCTAATGTTTATCATTTTTTGGAGGACAACTTAAAGGTGAGAGATGATGGATCTTTTGGGCTTTGACCTGAAATAATATTAGATTGTCGGGAAAACTTACTTAGAAATCAATCTATAGTTGAGATTTTGGTAAACTGGCACACATATGTAGTTCAATATTTGAGGAGCATTAATTTAGATGATTTTTTGGCACATTATCCTTCTTTCCAATGGTGAGGACAAAGTTCTTGAAAGGAGTGAAGAACACTAATAAGACTCTTGATTGTTAAATAATTCACTTTGAACTTTGTGTTATAAATTATGTACAAAGTGTTTAGAATGAGTGTTCAAGTCATTCTATGAATATCGACAAAAATTAGGGATGAGATTTTTATATTCTCTCTCTAATGTTTTTTCCATTATGTTTTCTAGTTGAAAACTGAACATGAAGATGAAACAATTAGGAACAATGGTATATGAGAGAAAGGTAGAGTACCCATAGTAGAATAAAAATTTCTCTAAAACTTTTATGAATCATTCCTTAGGTACCTCGTTCGAGGCTATGGAATTAGTTCACTTTAAAATAATGGCTTATAATTTTATTCTCTCTCTATAATTCAAAAATTTGCAAGATTGAAAATTGATATTTGGAGGCTGATTTGGACCTAGGGCATCTATAACAATATTGTGTAGATTGAAGAGCCGAACATTCTTTTATCTCACACGCATTTTAGAATTCTACAGTGTTTTTTAGTTATAGGGTCCAGAAAAGTATCGATTTCTCCAACACAAAAAGAAAAGAACAAAAAAGTGGTCTTTTCTATTATTATTTGAATATGTGATTTTGGTGCATATTTGTTCTTATGCATGTTCCAATTGTCGATGTATATGTCTTTTCATTGTTTTTTCTTCTACTTTTGATAGGTGCCACCAAAGAAATCAATACACCACTAAAGTCCATGTTTTTTAAAGTTCTACAAGCAGTACTCAGAGACTTGACTCTCTCTAAATTTGGTGGATCACATGCTTCCTTCATCAAGGAAAATCAACTTTGTTTTGAGATATTATGGCATCTTGCAAGATGAGGCTTCAACTAAAAGATTTTCCATATGATTGTGATTCAGAGTGAGATTGTGAGTGAGGGTGTCAGTGAGATTGAGATAGCTCAACATTGGTCATGATTTTGGGGCTTTTTCATGAAGCTATTGAGCATAAACTATTGTATGAGATTAAAATCTGTAATAAAAAATTCTCTCTCTTTTTGCATCACAATGGATTTTCTCTTACCTTGTGCAAGGTTTTTCTCCCTTTTATTGTCTTTTAGTCATTGGGAGCTTGTGATAAGATCTAGGGGGATGGATTAAGGAGCTAAGGATTTATCTGATCTTTGAGAGTTCAAGAGGAGTCCAAGGCAAAGCTTGAGATCCTATAATTGCATGGCATCGCAAACATATAGTGGAAGTGCTACATGCAAACTCAAATGCATTCTAGTCAAATTATATGGAAGAAATTTAGGGTAAAAGCAACAAAGCATTAGTGTTCTCTACATTATCATATGGAGAAAAAGATGGAGTTCTATAATTTTTTATACTATGAGGCTAAAAAACATAGATTCTTTGTGGATGAGTATAAAGAGAGGTTTCCATTCTTCAAAAATATGCATTATAGGTTAGTGGGGATAAATTGAAGGGAAATTTTATTGAAGGTCTTTGAGAGGAAATCTAGTATTATATGAAAGGATCTAATTTGGCAATCTCTTAGATGTTCTTGTGATGGTTGAACATTGTGAGAAGATGGAGAAGTTCAATATACAGAATCCAGTTATAACCACACTCATCATGACAAGACATAAGCCACAAAGACCCGTTACAACAAACATGAACAGTTCAAAGAAGACTCCATCTTTTAATAACCAAGATAAGAATCTTATTGAGGGGAAAAATCAAAAGATTCATCAGCCTAGGGAGAATTAGGACATTGGACATATGAATTCTTGAACAGAACACTCTTTTAGCCTACACAAGGAAAGGTGATAAACATCATTGAGGAGGGTACAATGATTGGCAAAGTAGATGATGGAGGTTAGTGCCCTAGTTCTACTTTATGTGGCATGCTCTCTAGGTCTTTTCCAAGGGCTTCTCTAATGATTTCAAGTATGCTCTTAATGCATAAAGATAGATTTGTAATGGATTCATGTACTACACATTGTTTTCTATATTTCAAGTTGGTGCATATTTTAGTGATACCCTTAAATACATAGATATCAAGTCTTGTAGATTTGGCTAATGGAAAACATTATACAAAACGATACATTGAAAACATTTCATTTAGTTTCTCTCATAGATGTTCTGCTCGAAATTTTCATGTGATTGAAATGAAATAGTGTGATACAATTATAGGCATGGAATGGTTAGTTCAGAACTCTACAACAATTGATTTTGAAAAAAGAATAATCACTTTAAGGGAATATGGTGAATCTATTCACATTCTAGGTGACGATTATAATACTAAGCCTATTCACATTTTTCCATGCAAATATTCAAGGTATACATGATGGCCGCAAAACATTTGTAATGGTCATTTGTATCAAGAAAATTTCAACATGGTGGAGATTAACCTTCCGGATGTGGACCCTTCATTTAAAACGATGCATCTTGACATATCTCTATAGAACACATTTGTGGGCACCCCAAGTTGTCCGAGAATAGAGGATGGGGCTCCCATCTAGATGGATTTACAATTGAGTCACATGATTATACATAGGGAGCCTTTTAACAGGTAAAAATCCTTGGCATCATAGTAGAATTCACTATAGAATTAAGAAACTGCTCTCTACATGATGTCACTTGCATAATGACATTTGTTATTATAGACAATAAAATAAATATATTTTTGTTTTAACCTCAAAGAGCTTTTTCAATCTATTTATACACCATGAAGTATGTGGGATCTTTTAGTAACTTCATTATAGATTATCTCACCCATGCAAAAAGCTATAGAAAGACTCACTTGGCTATGCTCTTAAGATCTCTAATTCGCCCCAGCCTTCTCCATAGTGTTCCTTGGCATGAGTGCTTGAGTGAAGCCCATCTTAAAGCTTTTTTATATGATGAAATGGGCTCCTTCCAACTTTGAATCCACTTATTTTCCAACCAATCTACAGTGGCATGGAAATGACTCAAGAAATCATCCACTCTATAAGGCAATCCTCTAATCTTACATAGTTCTAATAAGCATCTCAGATGGTCATGAAGACCTTGATTTGATAGCCCACTATAGATGAGGAAGTTAATTCTTACCCTTGATAAGACTTGATTCACGCCCTCCATTGTTCTCTTTCACACAAACTCATGAAGACCTTGATTTGCTAGCCCACTATAGATGAGGAAGTTAATTCTTACCCTTGATAAGACTTGATTCAAGCCCTCCATTGTTCTCTTTTGCACAAGCTGCTTTTGTTTCTTGGGAGCAATGAAGATTTTCAATTCTTGAAATTAGATAGATACTTCTTTCTCATGAATCAATTCTTTGCAAATCCTTTCTTTAATCATTCAATTGGCATGGGCCATATTAGCACACCATTTCACTTCCTTCCACTACTTTCATCCCCATTGAACCTAGGAAGGTTAGTGATGTAAAGGAATAAGACATAAAGATACAGGTTCCTCGAATGATTCATTCCTTAAATGCATAGTATACATGATTCTAGAATTGTGGATCTCTCAAAAAACTTAACTCACATAGATGTAGAGAGACATATAGACTAAGAGAAACTAATTTGAATGAAGGAATTCAAACTCTAAGACCAACAATAACAACACAACATACTACAATAATGCTTTGTAGTATTTGCACTAAAAGAGAGATAAAAAGAATGAAAAGAAGATAGAGAACGATCAACTCTAAATAAAGGGTAAAAGAGAAAGATAGGAAAGTTGTAATATTACATAAGGATAGTATAGGAAATATGATGGATGAATAGTGTTACAACCATGAACCACAAGAAACACTAAAGTTTTCACTGCTCCAATGTTATATTGCTCATCTACTCATATGGTGAGTTTACCACGAGATTTTCTTACAAGATACTTCAATCACTCCACATATTTGATACATCAAAGTTAGAAGCTCCACTACTACACAAAAATTGCTTGAAAATTGTAACTTCTAATTTGTAAAAAATCTTGAAAATATGAGTAACAAAATGCATGCAAAACATCACAAGCTCTCAAATGAACTAAGAAATCACTCCATCCAAGTTCACAAATTTATTCACAATAGCACATGTGCAAACATCAAGAGAGAAGAGGGAGGACAACACTTCATCCAACAGAAAAGAGAGACGAAAACACTTCTCCCAAATTTTATAACACTTTTTGAAACTATTTCTTTCCATTTCTAAAGCTTCGAGCTACAAAAAGTAGAGATTGCCTCAAGTCTCATGCACTTTCAAGTCTCATGCAAAGTTCAGTCAATTTTTTCTTTTTTAGACACTTCTTTTCACAACATATGATATTTCAGTTCGTTTTATTAAGTTTACTAAAAGAAGAAGAGGATATTGAAATCACCTTAAGATATTTGCAAACTTCTTTTCATTATTTTCTTATCATTCCTCTCCCGAGTCCATGGGGCTGAAGAAGAGAGTGCAAAAGCAGCCTTAAGATGCTTGCAAATAAACTTTTTTTGTGTCTTTTTAGCAACTTTTTTCCTAACTAACATGCATGTCTTCTAACCAACATTTCTTAGAGAGATTCCTTTTATATAAGGCGAACTAATTCTTTTTGGATTCTATTAGTAATTGAAAGTACATCATTGTACAAAGAGTGTGTCGTGTGCATTGCATATGAATTAATACTAGGATTTTGAGGGATGAACGAGCCAAAACTAACACAGAAGGGATTCCTGTGTACTTAGAAGCTATTCGCCTGATTTGTATCACGGAGATTTCTCGTTTCTTTCCGGAAGAAGCGGGGCCTTTGCACTCCCGTGTCATATGCACGGGAAACTCGTTGCTAACCGAAAGCAACTGAAATTGAAGTTCTATGATCCTCATAGCTAATACCAATGTCACAAGGATTCACAACAGTCAAGCAGCGTCAGGTCCACCGAAACGAATTACTGCATGGTCACGTACGTGTTCACATGTATGGAGAAACGCCAGCTGCCACCTTGAATTCCTCGTCGATACCAAGATTTCTACACGTTTCCCCAGCATATTGGAGGGGGCGCACCATGTTCATGCTATCACTTAGACTATAGACGTTGAGGAGTACTCTTATATGTCTTTCAGAGGAGTCTCGGTGTTTTCTTCTCAATTGCAATCACGAACGTAACTGTTGGGTACATTTTCAGCCATGCCTAGAACCTAGATATTTCTCCTCCCGATCATTATCGTGCAACGTACAAAATTTTCTTACTGTATCAATCACCCAATACAATGATACTGTGAGTTTAAGCGTGAATGGTATTGTGCAGGTATATATACAAATGCTAGAGGAAAAAACATAGATATACACATATACGACTTTCTTTTTCCAGATTTTCATGCACTTGAATCGCTTTCGAACGATTTTATTGAATCTTAATAGTAAAGCAATGACTAATTTCGTTCAGCTAGACATCAGAAAATAAAGCTCAAGCATAGATCCTGTCAATCCGCCCGAATAATTCTCCGTGTAAGTGTAGGCCTAAGATGGGAGGTGATGGATCTCAAAACTTGAGCTCTTTCTCATCGATTAACAGCCTTGACTATTATAATGTTTCCCCGTTGTTGAAGACATGGGATCGTTGGTAAAGCACCAACAGACTCTACTTATAGGGTCAGTAAGATTGAGACACTATAAGTTTAGATATGTGTACAATCCATCTCCTTCAGGGGGATTGAGTAAACATCCACATGGTGAAGGTGCAGCTCCAGACGTTCGAAGCTGGTGGTGTTTCCATCGTTGCTTCTGGTAGAAAACATGAGAAGCACTGTCTGCAACTGGATTCAATATTGTGAATTGTGTTCGTGAATCATTGGCAAAGTTGATTGTAGCCAGGTCCTCCAAAGTAGAAAGCAGCTCCCCAGGTGGGATCTTCAACTGTTATGATGTCATAGCAATGTGGGTTTTCAGCAAGCGTCTGCACATCCCCCATCGGCTGTAGATTGTTGTCAGAATCCACTACCTGAATGAATAATTTTGAAAGGCAGGTGACGGATGTTAATAATAAGCACATCAATTTATTCGTTCTGGATCCTAAAAACGTTGGAAAAAAATTTCGCTATTATCAGACAAATCATGACATGATAAACTTCTGCACTGAAGCTGGCCACCCATCCTGATATTACTGTGGTTAGAGCTGGCGAGGGGGTTCTTTTTTTTGGGGGGGGCAGCGGGGGGGGGGGGGGGGGGGGAGGGGGCGAGGGATGGGGATATGGTGGCAGCCAATGATGAATTGCAACCACTCAGATGTGGAATGCTTTCAGTACTGCAGGAGCTCATATCAAATCATGAAAATTTAAGAAGAAACAGATTCTGTTAGTTGGAAACCGTAGTCACCTGTAAACTGTGGAAAAAGCTAGCTGCACCAAATCCCCCTTCTGCAAAGTGGCCACTCCCCATCTGTGTGCTTGTATGGCGACCATAACTCCGCAAGTTCACAACCTCACCTCCCCACTCTACCATATTTGCTGCATAGTCTGATAAGTGTGAAAAGATCTCTGATGGCCAGTACCCAACTATGTGTGAACCTTCAAATGCTAGCCACCAATTTCCATGCCTTGGATCCTACAGCATTGAAAATCCAGACTCATCTAATCAGTATTCTTCAGATGCGTTCATGAAATTATCTGATTGCATTCAGTGATAGATTTTAGAATGACAGATAAGTGAAGCCACAATTAAAACCCAGGTATTTTATATATATGAAGCTTACGGCATGTATAACCCACTCAAACAAAACAAAAAGGATTTAACAGAACAGGTTGCGAAAGTATTGAACACTTTCAGGCAAAGCCATGAGGAAGTGAATGAAGGCTACACCATATCTGTGCACATATTCTAACCCGAAATCCCATATGGGCTTTTCTGCATGTCTGTAAGCCTTAAAATGAAAGCCGAAATTAACTCTTATCCTACACAGAAACCAGTGATCATCCATTTGAAACAAAGCAGGCAATCGCAAAAGCTGAAGAAATACTTAACCTTCCAAATCATGATCTCAATTTGGTATTGACCACCATGCGCTTTTGAAACAGGGGATATTGCTGCACCAATTGCAACTGTATTGCTGGTTTGGACAAATCCAGAGCATAATAGATTATAACAGCCAGTTGCCTGGTACCCATCAGTCTGCAAACATAAACATTAAATTGAAAACAAAAAAGGACAGATAATTAGAATGGTAGGCATATTGGGATACTGTTCTTCACATATCATTGTTGATTTGAAGTCTAACTCTCATGAGAGCACCTAGGATTGAGTTATATAATCCATAGAGACCTCCATCAAAAACTGATGTTTGTTTGGCATATTTATGAACCTCGATTGCATTCAGCATAGAGAGAACATATTGATTTAATATAGAGCATGCCACACATTACGAAACAACCACACACCAGATTTATTACATTGAAGAAAAGATACGAGCTTCTGAGAAAATAATGATAAGTGAAGGAATAATTGGCTTGATGAACGATGAAATAGGTTCCTCCTCACGTTGTTATATAGCAAGAAAGTAATGTGTAAATATGTCTATTGATTAGGTACACTGTAGATAGAATAAAAATATACCGTCCAATATATAAACAATCTTGGCTGTCCATCTCCATAAAGCTCCGGACTGACCTGCCCATGCAAACATGTCATCGCACATCTTATAACCAGCTCATGCATACTCTAGTTAACAATGTATGTTCTTGCTAAGCTATTTATGTAAGAAAGGTTAATCAAAAGTTCCTTTCTTGGTATCTCGATCTACGTGCCTTTGGGTTCACATGAAACAACATCTTGTTAACAACAATGATAATTTAAGTAAACGCTGAAAAAACTATTGTACATAAT